>BHFT01062526.1:0-36104 GCA_004320025.1 Laticauda laticaudata | reverse complement strand
GGGATGCAAAAGAGTTTGCACACTTACTTACTTTCAATGACAATGAACTGCTTCCCACTTTCTCCTGAGGTGAGAGGCTCTGCCTTTCAGCATTCTGATTGGTCACAGTGAGGACAATGTGAGTCCCTGTGGAATCTGTGATGAGGGTAGGGGGGGAAGCTCCCTTGATGAAATCACTGAAGCCTCCACCTTGCTGTCCAAGGAAAAAACATGAGGTCTGACTTGGTGGCTCAGTTTCAGCAGCTAGCACCTCCTGCTTCACCATTACTGCTTTCTTTGGCACTAAATTTGTATCTGATGTCTCTATTTGGCTGGTGGTCTGCGTGGGTCTTAGTTGGTCAATTTGGCAGTTCAGCTGCTCCATAGATTGGC
Organism: Laticauda laticaudata; assembly: GCA_004320025.1. Classification (NCBI taxonomy): domain Eukaryota; kingdom Metazoa; phylum Chordata; class Lepidosauria; order Squamata; family Elapidae; genus Laticauda; species Laticauda laticaudata. Next base: position 35,732 of record BHFT01062526.1, on the reverse strand, counting down.
AACTCACAAAACCCTTTTCATTCTTGACGGAGGTACCAAAAATGGAGGGCTCACAGACAGTAGCTCTGTCTTCTTCTCCAACAACTGTAGCTGACAGAGGTTGTTGAGATCTCTTTTCTTTCTCCAGCTGCAGCTTTAGCATCTCCACCAACTGCTGTTTCTGTTTTAACATCCGGGTGAGTTCCTCAATCTGCTTATCTTTCTCCTGCAGCATCTGGTCTTTATCCTGGACCTCCATGTCTTTGTTGTTGTTGCTACTGATTATGCTAGACTCCACCCTTGACATTGCATTTATGCTACTACAAGTGTTTCCTTTGGAACTCTCCTCTTTTACCAAAAATTGGACTGGTGATGCTTGTAGAGTAAGCTGAGTCAGCGGAGAAGTCACCATCTCCCCAAAGGTGTCGCCATTGGTTGAATTCTCATCTCCAGCACTTGTCAGAGAACGTTCAGAGGGAGTGGGTGACACAGGAGGAGTTGAACCTGTGCTCCCAAACTTCATGACCCCGTTGCCCCTGACAGTGGCTACAACAACCTCTGTGGAATTAAGGCCTGCACTGACCAATGCAGGACCTGTACTCAGTCGAGCAGCTGGGAAAGCTACCACCACTTCAGTAGTCTTCGGGAGAATTGCTGTGTTAGGCTTCGGAGCAGCAAGGACTCGGCTGGTTACCCCATTCTGCTCTTGATAAGCTTTGAGACGCTCAATTAAATCTGTCTTGGTTCCCGACACAGGCAATGCCCTTAACTTCAACTCTTGCTTTAGCTCTGCCACCTATCAAAGAGTTAGAATTCTATCAGAAGTCATATTGGCTAAGACACCCTAACTAACTAGGGCTACATCAAATCACAGTTGGAAGCTAAATCTGGTGGATACATCCTTTCAATTCTAGTATTTTTTTTTAAAGAAAGGCTGCCACATACTATAAGGCATAAACAATGAGCACAAAAGTTTCACTTTCAAAGGACAATCCCATCACCACCAATAAATAAAATGTATGGTCAGCATCAAACTCATCCATTTCAGTGATAGTATCACCATCCACTAACAATGCAATAAATAACTTACACCACATTTTTATTAGTGTGGTTAACAAATTTTCAAGGCAAATACAATATACTATTTAAATGAAACGAAGTAAAGATCCTGTACTATAATTTGTAATATTGAGTGAACAACTAATTGCATTCTATATTTAGGTAAAAAAAAGCTGATGTAAACATAAAGTTTAGGAATGATATTATCCTAAATCTGATCCAAAATTACCAGAACTAGTAATAATGCAATATGCAAGTAATTGCAGCCTAAATGATGCTTCTGATATTGCAGTAGTAATGACAACCCATCCAACAATAATACAACTACAAGATGACTCCTAGATGTATAAACTGGAGATCCTAGTGCTATAGTGCCTCGACCTTAAGGAGAGCATTAGGCATTATATGCTTACAATATCTATTTTCTAATATATTATCCTTGTTTTATAGCTGCTGTATTAGTTACTGCATCAGAAGATGGGATCTGAAATACATTCTCTTACATTTTAAATATCTGCTTTACTGCATATTCACGATAATGTTTATGTTACTTGCATTTTATATATAATATTTCTTCTCAAAGCAGCTTACAAATGGGTGGTTACCTTCATGTCATCAAGGTTAGCTGGGAGAGCCCCAGGTTTGCCTACTGGAGAATTGCTATTTTGTCGCAAGAGCCCATTGGAACCAGAAGAAAGAGGAGTGGTGTTGCTGGCAGCAGTGGAAAGACTACGCAGGGCTGGTGTGCTGCTGCCATTCTGTTCTCCTAGAGGCCTGAAGGGGAAAGAAAGAGGGAACTGAATAGCCAGCTGCAAGAAACTAGCAAGGGAAACTCCAGGCTTTACTTCTGCCCTTCCCAGAGGGGGCTGAATATTCACTGGGCAGAAGTGGGGGGTGGGGGAGAGATCCCTTGATGTGATCTAACAATCTAATGCTTATAAAATGTATTGGCAAGGTGCCAATCCCTCAGGTAAAGCACAACGCAAATAATTGATGCTGGTTCGGTATTTGCTTTCAGCTGTACTTTGTAATAAATCACTAAAACTTTCGATATTTTCTTCATTACTTATGTTTAAACGGGTATAGAAAAATTGTAAAATGAACAGATCGTTATAAGGACTTTATATTCCATCATGCTTTTCACCATGATGCTTTTCACAGCCATCTAGGAAATTTCTACTAAACATAATTTTTTTAGTACACTCTATACTGATTATTTATTAATTTTTATCCTTCCATTATTACTTATAAGTCAGTCAGGGTGGCGAACATACATAACACTCCTTCCTCCTATTTTCCACAGAACCCTTCGAGGTAGACTGAGTATGTCTGACTGGCCCAAAGTCACCCAGCCACCTTTCATGCCTAAGGCAGGATTAGAACTCAGGTTCATGGTTTCTAGCCTGATACCTTAACCACTAAACTAAACTGACTATTGTTATTCTGTTATATGCAACCCCAAGTCTGCAGATGGGAGGTAGCTTACAAAAAACAAGTTTGTTGAGTTTACTGAGAAACAAGTAAACAAGCAAATATCCATTTAAATATATGCATTGCTGATTGCAGCACTTTGAAAACCTCTCTTAAAATTACATTGTCAAAACTTTCCATTACACTTATAAACTCCTTTCACTAAAATCTTAGACAGTTCGACTGTTACAAGAACATCCATATTTTCATTTCTAACATTTGTAAGCTACACTCCAGACCAAATGAATGTTAAAAAGTGAAGAAATATGGCTCCTATGATTGAGAGAACTATGAGTTGTCTTCATAAATCCCATACTTTGATGGGAATGGACAGGTAGAGAAATAGGCTTCAATTGCTTTTGAAAAATAAAAATTCAGAATTAAAATTAGGGAGGAGGAGAAGGAGAAAGAGGAGGAGAAGGAGAAAGAGGAGGAGGAGGAGGAGAAGGAGGAGGAGGAGGAGGAGGAGGAGGAGGAGAAGAAGAAGAGGAAGAGGAAAGAGGAAGAAGAAGAAGAAAGAAAGAAGAAGAAGAAGAAGAAGAAGAAGAAGAAGAAGAAGAAGAAGCAGCAGCCCTTACTTTGGTGGAGCTGGGAGGATGGTTTGATAGTTGTAGTGCTGTTGGTGTTGTTGATTAAGGATCTGGAGCTGCAAAAAGAGCTGCTGCTGCTGCAGGATTTTGGCATAGGATGAATCCATGAGGGGAGCTCCTTTATCCTGTTTTTGGTCCGGTGGAATATATTGGTGATATTTCAGCTTCTTGACTTTTGGTTTCGGTTCCTTGGATTTTTTGCTACGCTGGGACTTCTCACATGAAGATTTTGGCTGGCTTTGCTATTTGAAAGCAAAAAATAGATGGTTCAGGATAGGATGGTGGCATGATAAACATAAAGAGTGACATTTTAAGAAATGACTGGCTGGTTTAATATCTCCCATACAATTTCTTCATTCTACTGATATGTCCTAATAAATGTATACCTATTAAACAAATATAACACTGCTAGCTTTCAACTAGTCCAAACTTGGCAGCTTGAAGACTTGTGAACCTCTGGCACATAAAGTCCACAAGGACTGGAGACTCCTGGACTAGTATAATACTAATTTTTATATATACCAATTATATTGCCTACATCAATGCAGTGAATCTGCATGAAAAATCCTTAGACCAATTACTGGAATATCATTCCTTCATAAATTGGACTGGCCCCCACTCTTAACATCCTTTAGAGAAGGCCTTGCCAGCGGGCCTGGGGACCCCATTAAATGGCTAGTATGAATGTGTGTTGCTGCCAGGGTGGGGATGGGGTTATTATTTCTTTATTTTAATTTTTTATTATTTTATATCCTGTCAATTGAGTTGCCATGTGTGAGTAGGAGGCTGTGTGTCTGTGTGTGTGTGTCTGCGTTTGTGTGTGTGTAAAATTCCCCTTGCACATACATGCTAATAGTTTCCAGCTCTAGGGGCGGTGCTCATCTGTTACAAAGCTGAAGAGCAAGTGCTGTCCGATTATATCTCCATGGTCATGTGGCTGGCATGATTAAATGCCGAAGGCACATGTAACCCTATTACCTTCCCACCAAAGTTATCCCTATTTTTCTACTTGCATTTTTATATGCTTTCAAACTGCTAGGTTGGCAGAAGCTAGGACAAGTGACGGGAGCTCACTCTGTTACGTGGTGCTAGGGATTCGAACTGCCGAACTGCCAACCTTTCTAATTGACAAACTAGGCATCATAGCCACTGAGCCACTGTGTTCCTTATAAATATATATAAATATATAAAAATGTCTAATGCAGTTTCATATTGACTGTTTCCTAGTATGATTTGATTGCTATTGTATCCTATGACTATTATTAAGTGTTATACTTATGATTCTTGATCTTGACAAATGTATCTTTTCTTTGATGTATACTGAGAGCATTTGCACCAAGACAAATTCCTTGTGCGTCCAATCACACTTGGCCAATAAAGAATTCTATTCTAATTCTATATTCATTAAATTTCTGTTTATTTTACATCTATAAAATCCAGGGCATTTATCTGTCACTATTCCATAGACTTCAGCATTTTCCAAAGTGACAGAAAAAAGAGAATGATACAGCAAAAGAAACAAACATATGTCATCAACCACTGGATACTGAAGTAAAAAAATTTCCATGCTGTATCAAAACTATAATTTTAATGATGCACATGATACTAATCTACTAGCAAAAAAAGGATCCTAATGTATCACTATCTTAACTATTTACTTAATAAGGAATTGAAATAAGGAACTGAAAGACGTTGAAAAGTTGATTCATGATCCTGATCAAGACCAAGTTATTGAATATCTCACCTAATCGTTAAAAGGAAATCCTTTTAGACTTCTTGGCTGATCATAGTACTTAGCTCTAATACAAAAGGTACCTTTATAAGAGTTGGAAGAGGTTTGGCGGCAGGAGGAGCAATTCCATTAGTGAGATTCAGAGGCACTGGAGGTGGAGGCTGTGGCAAGGGGGTTGGAGGCTGTTCGGACACATAAGTTGTCTCAGTGCAGTCTGTGCTGATTTTTAACTGGCACACAATCTGCAAAGTAGATGAATATGAACGTGTCCAAATGAATTTTTAGAAGACAGAATAAGTAGTTAGCAGCTGACTTCTACAGTATTGTAAAAAGGCAGACCTGCACAGCTATGTTTTGTGTACTGCAAAATACAGATGTCAGCAAAACAAATTTCCAGAATCAAGCCCACCGTATATAGCAAGATAGTTTAAACTTTCCATAGTCAAAATAGGAATTTATTTTTCAACAAAGCAAAACAGCAATAAAGGATGTTATTAATATTATTTCAAGATCCAGTTTGAGAACCACTTTGATGTAGTGGTGAACTTGCTGGCCTAGAGACCAGGAGACTGGGAGCTCTAGTTCCACCTAAGCCAGCTGGGTGACTTTGGGCCAGTCACTCTCTCTCAGCCCAACCCACTTCACAGGATTATTGTTGTGGAAAAACAGAAGGAGTATTATGTATGTTTGTCACCTAAAAAAGGTCAAATGCTTTACTGCTAATAAGCATAAATTCCCATAATAACCTTTTCTTCCAAGGAAAATACCATTCTTGCCTGAGCTCCTACAACAAGAAGCAACACCTAAGGTGTCCTTACCTGAGTAGGGGATGCCACTGTGGGTGTAGGACTCAACTGAGCTTCCATTGGGGATGGCACAGATGCCTGGGATTCATGGCTAGCCGGCTGTTCTGGAGACAAGGCATCACTGCTGTCCTCATCGAAGGAGGAATTATCTGCTATCTTAGGATAGTTCACTTGACCTACTAAAAATAACAGATACAAAGTTAATTAATTAAAAACAGAGGGTATGGAACATGGATTTCTGGGCCACTATAAAATTCCAAGATGGTGAAAAGCAGAGGAGCTTTAGACAATTGTGCATTGTATATATATTATTCGCTTCACCAATTCACCAAGTATATTCTGATTTAGTTTAAAAAAGGGATTAAAAAAGAAGTTTCTGTTTTATCCTCTCTCCTTATCAGCAGGCTTACCAATGAGAGCTTCCTTCAAGCTCGATTCCACAGGCAGAATGTTTTTCTCTACCAATTCCATGGGGCCTGGTCTCTGGGCAATCTTCTCATTGAGATCATCAGCCAATCTAGCCCGCTTCAACTTCAACTGCTTGGCCTGAAGAGAAGGTTCAGCAGAAGTCTCTGTTCAGCAGAAGCAACAAAAACATGGTTATTTCTTAACTATAAAGCCCATTATAGAAATCAATTCTGTAGTTTCTTTTTGGAGAATCTCATGCAGTACAAAAAAACAAACAAACCAGCCCTAACTATACTGATACTCTGATATCTAAATTATTTTTAAGAATAATCACTTCTGACTTGTGCCAAAGACCTGTTACTCCAGTACCTAACCTGGATCTTGTGAGAAGCCCCAAAGCAGGACACACACAAACAATTGTATTTGTAATAATAGCAACTGGTATATGGGAATATAAAATATTGTCATCATCAATTTATCCTGATGTCATCTGTCAGGACCCCTAAACTGTGCCTTCTCTACAGCAAGGCCAGCCCTCTGGAACAAGGTCCAGCTCTAAACCATTCTGCTTTGGTTAAAGAGCTGTAAAGACCTGACTCATCAATCAAATCTTTTGGTGAGGTAGAGTAAGACCCTCTACTTCATCAATCTTGCCATATTTAATTTATTTCTTTGATTGTTATCCGCCCAGAGTTGTTGAGAATTGAGTGGCATACAATATTAATTCATCATCATCATCATCCACAATCATATGAAATCACAACTTCCAGTTCTTTAAATGGTGTTGCCTTAATACGCATTGAGTACTTCCCAAGAACCTAGGATGTTATAATGAATTGACATAAAATAGGTGCTGATCCGAGAGGTGTGGCTTTTGTAATTGACAAGATACAAATTTTGTCAATTTTCTAAGTGCTCCTAATATTTTTGGGTATTGCAGTATTGCACCCAATGTGTCAATATCCACTACAGCTGGGTATGCCAAAATCTTTCATCTTCGATTTTCAGATCTTGATAGTTTGTGATGTCCAATTCTTTGTCTTCTATTCTACTATTCCCTGGTATTGCCACAACAATTATCCATGATTCCTTCTCCTTTTCCTCCTCCTTCACTGATAATCTTATTTTAATTTCATTAATCTCTATTTAATACTATCAAAATTGGAGCTATCACTAATTGTGGAAACAAATTCAAAAGTTTAACTCTTCCTTTTTTTACCCTGAAAATCCCACCATTTTGATTTTTTAGGTATTCCAGGATTGAACAAATATTAGAAAGGAAAACATTTTTATGGTAAAAGATACATTATTTTATATAATTAATCTGCTTCCTGGATCAATGTTTTCTAAATTAAACCATTCCACCCATTCCCAGTAAGATTTCATTTTCTATGCAGGTAATCATATTATTTAAATTTTAATTTATTTTTCTGTCAGTCTACTTGGAACTGATATTAAGACAATTAGTCTGAAATTTCCTGTAATTCTTATAGTTACTTACAGTATCACAGAATACAAAGGTTGCAAAGAATGCTGGTGATTACCTAATCCAACTTCCTGCAATTCAAAACCCACATGTATATATATATACATATCATCCTTGACAGATCCAGCTCCTCTAAGCACCACCACCAAAGAAAAGTCTGTTTCTTTCCCAGGAAATCTATCCCACAGTTGAATAGCGCTTAAACAATTTTTTAGAATATCAAACCGAAATCTACATCCTTGTAATTTTTTTCTTGTCCTATTCTCTGGAATAACTTTAACAAATGTTGCACTTGCTCCTAACTGACAAATCTTCAGGTCCTTGAAAACAACCATCACGTCTCCTCAGAAATCGTCTCTGTATGAAAGGATCTCAATGCCACCAGCCATATCTCATGTTTTTCCTTCCAGGCCCCTTATCCCCTTGGTTGTTCTACTCTGAATACTAACAACAGCACTTATATACCATTCCATAGTGCTTTATAGCACTGTCAGTATACTACCCCACCAAGCTGAGTCCTCATTTTCCCAACCTAGGAAGGGAAGCTGGGTCCTCATTTTCCCAATCTCGGAAGGATGGAAGGCTGAATCAACCTTGAGCTGGTCAGGATCAAACTCCAGGCTATGGGCAAAGTTTGCTAGCGATACTGCATTCTAGCCACTGCACCACCAGGCTCTTTCTACACACATTATTAAATGTCCATCCTAAAATACTGTTTCCAGAACTGCATGTAATATGCTAGATGCAGTCTAACTAACCTAGAAAAGGAAGAAACAATGACATCACTCTCCTGGCACTATACTTCAACTGATGCAGCCTAGGACTGCATTTGCTTTCCTCTTTTTTTTTTTTTGCAACTGCTATTGGCTCCCATATAGCTTATGATTAATCAAGTGAATATGACCCACCACATTCTATACTTAGTCTTTGATTTTTTTTTCCCAGTCAAAATGTATGAATTTGTATTAGTCCTTGCTGAATTGTTTTGAAATTTGCTTTTCTTACAGATTAATTAACTCCTCCTTAAATCTTTATATTATCCCTTAAGGTGTTTGTTATCTCCCGTTTTTGTGTTGTCTGCTAAATTGATAACCATATATTCTAACCTTTTACCTAAATCATTTACAAATATATTGTTAATACCTTTATAATAATACATCATCGAGACTAGGACAGATACCTGCAATATATCACTTGACATCTCTTTCCAGCTTGATGCAGAGGCATCAATGTATATTTGGTGGATAAAGTTGTTCAACCAACGCACTAACCATTTAATGCTTTACAGTCCATGTACTATATTTCTTTACCAAAAGCTCATGACTCTGTTGAATATTTTGTTGACCATCAGTACAATAAGTCCCCCTCATTTGCACAGTCAACTAAACTGGTCATTCTATCAAATAGGAAATTAAGTTGCTTCAGCATGACCTGCTCTTGATAAACCCATGCTGGATTCTGCCAAGTAATATATTCTTTTCTAAATTCCAAGAAAACTGTTTAAGAATCAGCTGGGCTGTGATGGGATGTGCACCTGCAGGAGCAGTAGGGGAAAGGTTTTGGCAACATAGAGCTTTCCAAAAAGGAATCCAGATTAAGCGACTAAATCCTGAGATTGACGCAGTTGGAGAAGTTCATGGTAACCACATCCCCACCCCATTTCATTTTTCTTCTCATCAACATTTTCTGTCAGTTAACATAATTGTCTCTTCTTCTTGGCAAACAAAAGTCAACAAGATCATTGAGGAATTTGAGCTAATGTGATTTTCCCAAGTTTTTTTAAAAGAAGATATTGAAATACTCCCATTATTATGTCTCTCCACCCTGGTAGCTCTATAAAAATTACTAAGAGCATTATGCAGATCTTCTGCCTGTCTTGGGAATCTACACAATAACCCTTGAATCCTTATTCGAATGCTATTGACTTACTCAACTGTTCTTCACTCCATGGTCAAATTCCTCATGTGTGCACTTTACATGTAATGACTTTCATTTCCCTTATTCCTTTTGGATAAGTGATAACTTTAAATTCTGGCATTTCACTAATAAATTTTGTCCTGCTAGGTTTCAATAAGTCCTAATAAATCATACTTGCCTCCCTGAATTAGGAATTCAGAAGCATTATTTCTTCTAATTTTTTGTAAAGAAACTATGGAAACCTTTGTTCAAATTTCTTGACTGGTTTTTCCTGTATTTACATTCTCAGTTGTTGCTTTCACATCCTGAATACCTTTCAGCCTGGTTCCTAGGACTTCACATAATATTACTTCCCATACCTCTTCTCCCTTCCACACAGAATTAATTAGAGAGCCTGCTAGATCAAACTTACAAGACACTTTTCAGACATATTTGGGGGAGTAATCTTCCACTTTTCAAAGAATCCAATTGGCACCACTGCTCAATGATCATTTCCAGTGTTTTCTCTTTTCCTGGATCACATCCTTCAACAGAAAGGTGTGAAGAAATCACTACCTGTGATCCTCCAGCTCCTTCAGTCTCCTGCCCAGTTCACTGCCTTGCAATGTCTCCACAGTTGCATTTTCAGTCTAATGAACACTAGTAGTTGCATTTGTTCTCATGAATATTAGTAGACAGAGTAGAATTAAAGAACCCTGATTTTTTTTATTCCAAATTCATACCCCAGGAAAGTAACACAGCTTCTTTCGATAAATGGTCCAGCCAAAATACGTAGCTGCTTCAGTCCCTCTCAGTAGAGTGTACCTGATCACCACTATTCATTACATCATGCATAGGCAGACATTACTCCCATTGCAAAATCTGTACAGTCGCCTTTGCTGCTCTGAGATTTGGCAGGTGCTTTTTATCCAAGGGTTCATAAAGATCACAAGATTCTAGAAATTATTCTGAAGCTCTAAAATGTAAGATTTCATTTGAAAAACTTGGGCTTTTATCTCAGATTCCTTTAACTCGCCACAATTTGGCATGTTTTAATCTGGGATACTTTCTAGTGTTTATAACTCTGCAAGCATTCCTTGTATCCAATTCAAAATTTCCCCATCTTCATTGATCAACAGAGAACTGGATTTTGTCTTTAGCTCTTTCAGTTTCTCTTCCAGCAAACATTTAGATTACACCTGTACCCATGCATAGTTTTTGTCATCTTTCAGACAAAAAACAAAGTATATTCCTTGTAGCACTGGAGAGCAGTATCCCCTATTTCCACATCTTCTTGACAAATGACAACAATTTTTTAAAAAGGCCTTCCCTCTGGACTTTCTTAAACTTGTTTGTTTTTATTTGCTTAATCACTGAGCTACTTCTTGGATCTATTAAAGAACTGTGTTATACTGGCCATTTCATACTCTGTTCCAAAAAAAGAAATCTTATGGATACATGATATAATTTTTGCTACATCAAATAATATGTAATCATTTTAGAATTCAGTGTGATTTAGTTTCTCATTCTCCTTCTTTCCATCATCCGCTTAGATCTCTTTTCATCAGCAGTAACAATCCAACCTCCATACCAATTCCATCTCTTGTTAGTATACTATTATTAGCAATGAGTACCTCGAAATCCTTTTTGCATCTCTTGAGCATCTCTTAACAGAAAACAGTGTATGTTTTGTTCTCATTTGGCCATAGTCCAAACTCTAGAGGAAGCCATTTTTCTAATAGCTTCCTTGACATTATTAATCATACAGATGACCTCTTATATATGATAGTGCATTTCCTGATCTGTTTATGTTTTAGCTGACCCTATATTACTAACTTTCCTTTTCAACTTCCTTTTTCTGGAAATTTTGAGATACTTCTTCTTTTGAAGAAAAAGATGCTTCTTCTCTTGAAGTCAAATGTAAAGTGATAGCCTGTGATGGAATCTCCAACTAGAACGGAGGGAAGTGTTAAGACAAGCTTAGAGTCCTTGCACTGCAGAAAATGGCATATCACCTTTCCCCAGAATTCCTGAAGCCTTATCTGACCATTCTCATGGTAAGATTCTTGTAACATAGATGACTAACAATAAGGCTTCTGCTTGTGTCTATTCACAAGTGTTTCTTGTTGCTTACACCTGACAGCCTTTCTGGACAATTTTCAGATTTGCTAAAGTTGTAAAACAAAATGCTTTAAAACTTCATAAAAAGTTATAAAAACTATTTTAATACAGAATTAGTTGCTAATTCAAACTAAGAGTTAAGAAACTATTTAGAGATGTATAACAACATAAGAGTTATGCCAGAGTTCTAGCCTAGATTTCTGATTTAACAATAACCAACCACATGCTGATGAAAAGCCCACCAGTGGCATATAAGCCCAGCATCAGGGAGAATCTGGTAGCATATTACAACTGGCAGTGTATTACATATATTACAATAATGAGGATTTTTCTCTACTATAAAGACAGAACTAATGCTTTTATTCTTTTATAATAATTACATTCTTCACAATCAGCCAGTTTTCCAAGACCAACAGCAATGTATTTAGAAAACGACCTTAAAAATGTTATCCCTCAAGTTGCAAGACTGATATTGCAAGAGTTACTTAGACAAGAAGTATTTAGCCCCTGCACTTTATTCGCCTATTTCTAAATGAACATTCATCATTCATGAGAATGATGAATGTCTAGTTTGTATCTTTCCAAAAACTTACTAAACAACAATATACAAGAGATTGTACCTTCTAGAATGTGCATTCTCACCAACTCCGACCTCTCTGGTCGGGACCGGATCTTCCGTTTCAAGTAATCCTCTGTCTGCAAAACATAGAAAAATACATTCTAATCCTCAATGAAGTAACAAGACTAAATATGGAACATGCAATATTTTCCTATTAAAATTCATCATTAGATTCTCAAGTAGAAGAAATAACACTGCCTCAGATCTCAGTAGCTATGCTGCTAAAGAATGGAAGAAGCAAAAGGCCCATCATATCCCTTTGCTTACATTGCATGACTGCACAGCATTTAATCAGAGATTGAAAACCATGTAGGAAATGAAACACAGAGTTTCCAACACTCTGCTGTTTGAGATGTTTAGGATGCATTAGTTGCCTATGTTCACATCTACTGATAGGGACACTTAAATCAACCTTAATCCCAGACTACATACATATCACTATACAACAAATATAAAGGTTTTTTATAATTCCCCACACACTTTAGTTTTAAAACAAGCCAAGCCAACAGTCACTGAATTAACTCCTCACCAAACTCATTGAAGATCTTTATGATTGTAGCCCCAGATATAGTATTTTTATTCACTTTATTTCTCAGGAAACAGAAATTGTTCCATTTAAATTTATATGAGCAGACAGTTCCTAACATGGAAGGAGACAGTGGGATCAATCAAATAAATGGAAGTCTCTTTCCCGCAGGCATCCTAGGCTCTAATTCTATTAATAATGCTACCATTTCCATCGTATTACATATAATGTATAAAATGAAATACTCCAAAAAAATGGAGGTCTCCATTTGGAAAAATCAGAGATCAAATCTGAAAAAAGATGCAGTAGATGTTAAGCATTAAAAGATATGTTGTGCTTACCCTGGCCCGTTCCAAACTTCTTCTCTGTTCATGAAATGCAGCTGGACTTTTCAGAGCTGTTGGAAGACAACAACTCAATTACACAGCTTAATTTCTCACATATATAAACATTTATGGTTAACAATCATCAAAATCATTTGGACAAGGTACTGAAGACAGCTATTTTGACATATGCTCAACTGTATCCTGCACCAATTTAATCTACATTGTATTTTGCCAACCTAAACCAATGATGAAATTTACTCTCTGATCACTAAAATACTGCACCTAAATGTAGGCAGATGAGCAAAGCACACACCAAGGGAAGGAACTAGTGAAGTAGTTCAGAAAGAAAATATTTGTTTACCTGAGAACTTTATGTAAAATCATATATAAAGATATATAAAGTCTTTGAAAAATATCTGATGAAAATACAATCCCGTGTATTTGGATTTAATCATTTACAGAAAGAAAATACAAATAAGTGAGGAATATATTTCAAACATGTTTAACTAACAAGATAAAGGTGACTGAAAATTTAAGAATTAAGTTCAACATGAATAATTTTTTCCACAATAGACAATTGCCAAAATAACTCCTATTTTAAGCAACTGAGCCCCCTCTCCCCCCACCTCCAAACTTAGCAGTATGCAAGTTTTAGAAGAATCCACTGGCAGGACTATCTCTGCCAGACTTTAAAAAATTCACATTGGTTGGAGGAAAAAAAATTGGTTGGCAACAATGTTTTCTCAGTCCATTATCCTTGGAGGCAGAATAAAATTCAGCTCTCTGCTTTTACTGCTCCTGGAAGAACAGAGCGAAGAAGAATACACTATACAACTGTTTATTTTGCTGAATAAGCCGGTGATGGTGATTTTTATATAAGTAAACTGAGCAGCTCATATTGTTTCATTATACATCGTGAAAAGAAATCTAACATATACTTAATAGATTGATAGACACTTATTCATTAACTATTTTGGGAGGAAATTGACTTCATCTAGCCTGAGTAAAAGGCAAAAAGGAAGAGAAAACTATAGCCTAATATCCATTCAGAACAGAGATATTCTCATATTATGTTTTGAAACAATAATATAAACTAATTAATTAGTCTTTTTATTTAGGTGAAACCAATTTCTGGTTTAGAGAGGCTTGATAATAAATGTAGTTGATGTACTATGAATGAACCAACAGCTAGCTAAGATAAAATTAAGTATCCTATTGAAACCATTGACGGAAATGTTTATAGTGAAATAAAAATATAGAATGAGTATTTGGAGAGGGCAATATTCTAGCGGAGGGAATCTTCACTGAATACTAGAATACAACTCATAAAAATACCTTCTAATGCAAACATGCATTCCAAAATGCTTCCAATGTAGAAGGAAGATGTTGTAATGGAATGTGAGAATGACCTTGGGAGACAAAGTGAAGATCTGCCCCCAGGCAGATAGTCGGATAAGAGGCAGCTTAGCCAACAAAAGAAATATGAGTGTGACAAACTAGTTTCTTGTGCCGTAAAGGTGACAGAGGAGAAATGTACTTTTCAGACATGGATGATTCTGTTAATACAATAAAATATAGTTGGTTCACCTGAGTCTGCTTCTTATATGGAATATCCCCCAAGGCTAATAGAGCAAATCAAGTGGCTTGTACAATTGTGCTTGTGCTGAGGCTTCTGAGTTTTATATACAGGTAGTCCTCGACTTACGATCACAATTGAGCCCAAAATTTCCATTGCTAAGCAAGTTATGAATTTTGCCCCATTTTATGACTTTTCTTGCCACAATTGTTAAGTAAATTACTGCAGTTGTTAGTAACACAATTGTTGAGTAAAACTGGTTTCCCCATTGACTTTGCTTGTCGGAAGTCACCAAAGGTGGCCACCTTGGGACACTGAAACCATCATAAATACATATTAGTTGCCAAGCGTCTGAATTTTGATCATGTGTCCATGACTTATGACTGCAGCGGTCATATGTGTCACTTTTTTCAGTATCGTTGTAACCTGTGGTCAGTAAACGAATGGCTGTAAGTCAAAGACTACCTGTAGTTGATTTGTAATGCTGCATACTGCTTGGAGTCACTGTATGTCACATAAATCTATTCAGTAAATAAATAGACAAACACATTCTGAAATAAGGGGTGATAAATGATGGATATTGATACTAGAAATGGCTTCCTTGCAACTGAAGGCCCAACATTCATCAAGGCATGTAGTTTCTGAAATACGTGAGTATAGCCTCCACTATAAAATACATTTCCTACCTACTGGGAAACCTTTTGTTGTATTTAAATTGTATTCAATTTGTGGGGACAAAGCAATCATTTTTTCCTGGTTTGTTTTTTGGGGGAGGAGAGAGTGGGATAGAAAAAAAAACTTCTATCATTGTTTTGCCATGATTCTCATCCCAACGCTTTCAATTTTTAATAACAACACCACTGAAATTAGGCAACATGTCTTGACGTGATTTCAGAGGAAAAAAAAGAGATTCAAAGGCCATATGTAGTCATGGGGCTGTGGTCCCATATTTTATAAACAAATGGATCTCAGCAATGTGGCTTGTTCACTTTTCCAAACCATCCAGAAGATAACTAACTAGCAAACGACTATTTAGCAAACACCCCAAGGGAAATGTTTTCATATCCTCATGAGAATTTCTTTGGAAAAACACTCTGGTTTATAATTCTTTCTATTGCTGGCACTGTGACAAAGAAAATTTCATACTTGACTTTTGAAAATGCCAAAAATGAACAAGTTTCTCTCTATTTCTTCCATAACATTTTCACAAATGAAGACAGAGTCGGAAAAGAATCACTGAATATGTATTATCAGTTTCCAGCCATTTTTCTTGGCTGTTTAAAAAGGACATAATAAATGGCCCAGAAATGTCAAAAAACTTTATAGTGTCAGTTATAAAATTAAAAGGCTTTTTAAAAGCACGGCCCTAATATACTTTATAGTGATAAGTAGCAACTTATGAACTGTACTAACCTCTCTTTGGTTATTCTAGAAGGATGATTTAACTTTTTCAAGATTAGTTTTTTAAGAATGCTTCTTTAGGATTGAGAATAAGATTAAAGCAACCTATTAAGTGTTGCTAAACATAGAAAGTAGCTAAGTATAGATTTTGCTGGTTAATAAGCAGTCTTAGGTTCTACTCGATTCTGATTTCATGTCATAATTCCTAGGGAATTAGAGAAAAATACAGCACATAGAAGTGTTTTAAAAAGTGAAATGTAATTTAAAAATAAGACACAGACGTTTTAAATCAAGGGAATGAGTCCTGTGGTATATGCGATGCAGCTGAATTAATATCTCCCAGCATTTCTCACTACAGATAGTCCTTGAATTACAACAGTTCATTTAGTGATCATTCAAAGTTACAACAGCACTGAAAAATGACTTATGACTGTTTTTCACACACTGTTTCAGCATCCCCATGGTCATGTGATCAAAATTTAGATGCTTATCAACTGATTCATATTTAGGATGGTTGCAAAGTCCCAGGGTCATGTGATCACCTTTTGTGACCTTTTCACAAGCAAAGTCAACGGGGAAGCCAGATTCACTTAAAAACAATGCAAAGTGCAGTAATTCACTTAACAAGTGTGGCAAGAAAGGTCATAAAATTGGGCAAAACTCACTTAACACCTGTCACAATTTTGGGCTCAATTGTGATTGTAAGTCAAGGACTACTTATATCGTCCATACTAACTGAGACACTGAAGTCCCCTAGAATGGCACAAGGTCTGGAAAGAAAACAATGTATTCTTTAGTTTCCCCCAAATGTACCTTTCTTGATAAACTGAATTTTCATTAACCTTTCACATCACCATTAGAGGAAAGATGTAGACCTCACACAAAATATCGGAGCATGAAGTATTTTTCTTTTGGTTTTTAGGCAACACTATCCAACTGTGTTTCTTTGTTATATAAATAAGAAAAATATAATTTTTAAATATGAATCTTTCAAACACTAAAGTTCTTTGATTTCCTACCCTTGCTCCCATTTAATTTTATCTTTATCATAAAAGAATGATGAAATATAAAAGGTTTGTTTATACATTCTATCATTAATCAAAAGATTTATTATTCTAACTTTAACTAGTTAAATGTGTTATCACAATAAAATTTAATATATAGAATTCCAAGGTCTCTTTCACTGGGATTTTGAATATTTTTGAAAATATTTTTGCTTTTTTGTCGGTATGTATAAATTTATTAATCATTTTCCACCTCTTTCCAAAAATATTTATTGAGGATTACACAAGAACAAAAGTCAATATAAACTGCAACAGAAAAATACAAAAAATGGGGGGAGGGACTCTGGGCTGAATGTTGGTATGTGAAAAAGGAAAAGAAAGGAAAAAGGGAAAGAGAAACAAAAAAGATGTAACTTTCTCCTTCATTCAGCAGGTAAAAAAAATTGAATAGCTTATCATCATTTTAAAATTAAATATAATCTCTCTTCTCCCTGTAGCTCATTTCTCAAATAAAGAAACTAAAGTCCAAATACTCCGCCAATCAATCTTTGTCAACACAAGTCCAGTAAGGGCAATCAAATATACCAATAATTATTTTCTTCTTTAAACTCTGATTGAACATGCCAATATTATAAAACCTTCCTGGTTTTTTTACACCTTCAAAAAAAAGTCTCATAGCTAATTTGCTACTCATCTATGTTTCAACACAACATTCTTTTGAACTTTAATAGATTTATCTTATATGCATAAGTAAAATTTATCATTTTGTTTGTCAACTTTTTAAAAAGTCCTTTCAAATCTTAGCAGAGTTCATTTGCACCTCGAGATTTAAAAAATGATCCAAATCAGTTTCCTGATTTAATATCTGTTAATCTCCTTTAGGGAATAAGTCATCTACCAGATCCTTTTTTACATCTCTTTTAAATTAATTTCATAAATATTTATTGCAGCTCATTTTTTACAACATTATTAGAATATGCCATCAACTTTATCAAGTATCTTATCTATTCTGCCCAGAAATTTAGCTGAAAGGAATTCAAAAATTTGCATTAAGGATTTCTGCTCCTTTTTCTTTATCATCTGGCTCTAGGGTCCAGCCTTCAAAGTTTCCTTATCATAAAAAAGAAAACAATCTCCATTTTCCCATGAGAAAGTATCTTCTAAATAATACAAAACTGTAATTCCAAATCCCTTTAGCCCCTTAAAGTCTTAATCTCTCCAATTTGTAAATAATTTTAAAAAAATATCAAAAAGTAATTCAAATATGAGGCTCAATTAAGTTTAGTGTCCATAAAGGCTGTTTTGTGAGTCTGAGCTTGATGTAAATCCTGACTCTCAGTCATTCCACTCATAAACTGAAAGTAAAAATGATAGTTTTTGCAGTCTATTCATGAAGAGCAGCTGTTCAGAGCCATATGGGTGATCTCATGGATGATCTCAGCAATCTCTCTTTCATTCTGGAGAGATTATACTAACTAGGAACAATTCCGCTTAGAAAGCCATCTTGCTAGCAAACACAGCAAGGTATCTCCATGGCACTCAGAGGAACTACCCATTTTCCACCATTTTTGAGAAAATGTGTGTGTGTGTGTATGTGTAAAGGGTGAGGGACCTCTCTCTTTGAAGGAAATGGTGGGACACCTCTCCTAAAGAAGAAGTCTTTAGACCCAATGATTTTAGATAAATATTGTCATGTCTTCAAACTTTCCTTTTTAAACTGAAGAGTTATTGAAAAGATGATGATCAGTCAAGAATATGGAAATAGTTAATTAACTAAACCTCTTTCAGTCACGTTTAGGGCCAGTGTTTCATACAGAAACAGTCTTGTTTCATGTTTGTAGTTGACCTGTGTTGGAACTGGAATGGAGGTGGAAAATCCACCCTTGTGCACCTTGAACTCTAAGTGGCTTTTGATACCACATTATACTTCTGCAAATCAGATCCTCTAAGAGCCCTCAATGACACATGAATGGCAATGACGACACCCCCTCCCAAGGTCTTGGCTAGTGCCAAACCTGCAACCCAAATGGTCATTTTTCCAAGCAGGGGTACCTCTCTCTCAGGGCACACTCAGGTCTTAGTTATGCATGCCAGATTGGTACCCTTATCTATAATTACATTTGGATAAGGGAAGATTATTTATACACCAACCTCCCATTCAAAAGCAGTACCTGGAGCATTCAAGCAATTTAACCATAATATGATTCCTCAGAGGTTTATGAAAGCCTATTATTAAAAAAGAGACAAGGTCCCTGCACCCAATCAGTATGTAATTTATTCCTCCAAATTCTGATGAAATGGAAAGCATATATCAATAAAATTTACAATAACAGCATAGAACCATAAAGCGATATTTTAAAATGTGACAATTGTTATAATGACATTAAGTACATTCTTTAAAAATATATGTGCCAATATAGAAGAGAAAGTAAACCTGGATAAAGTAATGCATCATAAATTTAAATGTATTATTTTTTAATATTAAATTTATATGCCACCCATCTAAGCAACTCAGAGTGTTGTTTAGCAACTATCCAAGCAACTCAGAGTGGCTTACAATAAATTAAAATGAAAGATATAAAACATTAGCAGGTATGAATACACTTTAAATTCCCCTTTTAATTTTTTTAATATTCACAGATCCGAGAGCTATTTTTAAGTAGATCTTTGTAACAAATCAATGAACAAAAATATATATTTACACAATAGCTAAAAATGTGTGCTGTTTAATCTGAAAGAAGAGAATCCTTTTTAAACTGCCGATGAGAAGAAGCTCATACTGTGCAACAAAGTGTGGATATGTTGGGCACCTGATTGCTCAACAGTCTTTTTAGCACCCTTTTTGCAAGCTTCACACCAAATACCAAAACAACTAAAGAAATTTCCGCTTTCCTATTTGCTCAAAAGTTATTGCTACATTTAATACCTAAAATTCATGCTTTAGTGTTCTGTAGTAGTTTTTCACGTGTGACAGTAATTTTTAAAACGTGCATTAATCCTGCCTGTATTCACTTCATCATTCTCTTTCCCTGTATCTGATGAACTGCTGTAACACGCCTCTTTGCAAAGCCTGTTATCTAGTGACTCTGATGTACAGTAGTTCTTCAGTGTGACAGTGTTGCAAATGCAGAAAAATTCAACTTTGTAATTGTCCTAAGCAAGTGTGCAGCCATGTTCAGCTTCAAGCAAGATAGTAGTATATTAAACAGGAAGCCTGCTAAGGAAATGATAACATGAATGCAATATTTGAAATGTTTTGAGGATGGCAACATCTTTTCATAAGATGTTTTTGTATAGTACTATTTACATTGTACAAATGCTCAGAAAGTATTTGCTAGTGTGTTGAGTATCAGAAATTAAAAATAGCCTTTCCCCCAAGCTCAAACATTCTTCATGGAGAACAAACTCTTTCTCTCATCTGAGTAGAAATGTCTCAAAGAGTAATAACAAATTTTAAGTTATACTTACGCGGCATGATCCCTTGACTAACCAGCTCCTCACGTGTCCGTCGCTGCTGGAGCTTCAACTGTAGCACTACATAAGGCAGACAAAGAAGTAAGTAAGGAGCACATTACTGTAAAATATAATGTGCAGAGCACATTTTCCTGTGCATTTTTATTTTCTTCTATCTCAAGAACATGAGCAACGAGCACAGAAGCTGTAATCCCCACCCAACACTTGCAAATTGCAGAAGTGGCCTCAGCAACAAGGTTTCCGTATTCTGCAGCAGACGGCGAGAGAGGAAGTTACAAAGCATTTTAGTAAGTTGATTTTAAAAATCCACAAAGTATGAAAATAGGCCATTACTCAATAATTCCTATAGCAACTAATAGGGTTGCAAATCATGAAACTATAAAACAAGAGACTACACAAACTGATACTGTACCAGTAGGATGTTATCAAAACAATGATTGTTGAAGTATCACTTTATGTACACCATTCAGAAAATCCCTGGAACATGCCAATTTGGAAAAATCCCCACAATCCTCCTGGATAAAGCTGATCCATGATGAAACTTAAGTCTGAATGTTAATACCGTTACCTCTTTCTGACATATACTAAAACTTATCATGAGTGAATATCCATGAGGCTTATTTCATCCACATCTACAAATTACACTATTGTTGCTCCTTCCTTCCTTCTTTATGTATTTGCATGCATGCAAATTCTTTTTTCTCTCTCTCATTCTCTCTCGTTGAGAAACCTTTTAGATCTTGATTAGGAACATATAGCGCAGAAAATATTGTTAGAACTTAAAGTATTGTTTCATTCCTACTATTCAGCCTCTTAGTCAAAGACCATTTATTCTTCACTGTCAAAGAACAGAAAAAGCACAATCTGAAATATTCCGTGTATATTCAGAAAGACCTATCTAACCCTTAAAATTTTAACCAAATGCAATGAAAAATGTGCCACCTATGGATAAGCTCTCAAAATTTTCATGATTTAATTTTCCCAATTGGCTTATGAGTGGTGACACATTTTTCATGCTATTTTGGTTAAAACTTTGAGGGTTAGTATATCCATGGATGAATTTATCTGCAAATATTCATGGGCACTTTTAAAAATTGTTACCTATAAAGGTCCATGAGTATACTGATAGTGCTTGCTTACTGATTCCCTGTTCAGTGCTCATTCAAAGTTACAACTATGCTGAAAAGGGAGATTTATGATTAGTCCTCAGAGTTACAGCCACTGCACTCTTCTGCAGTTACATGCTCACTGTTTGCAAGCTTCACTGCTGGCTTCCAACAAGCAAATTTAGTGGGAAGAGAAAAGGAGGTTACAGCGTAATTGACATCATAAGTGAATGTAGTCAGTTCACATTTCACTTTACAATCACACTACTTAGCAACAAAGTTGCTGGTCCCAACTGCAGTTGGTAATTGAGGATTACCTGTATACTCACAGATAAGCCTATCTATGGATAAGGCAAGCCTGTTTGGTATATTTTGGGATCTAAAATTCTCATCTTATCCATGAGTACTGTATCTATCAGTGATGGCTAACCTTTTTGGGTTCCTGTGCCAAAAATTGTGCGCACTTGCATGCTCACACTTGCATGCCAGCACCCAGAAGGCAATGCGTGCCCCCCCACGTCCCTACGTATGCATGCAAAATCCCCACCCCCACCCCCACTGCCCACCCCCGCCACCTACACCAGAGAAAAAGGTGCGGTTAGGATGCTCTTCACAGCTCAAAGAGAACAGACGTATCAAGTAAGTACCAATGCCCTTTCTCCTATGAGCTGTTCAGAGCATCCAGTAGTGGGACTGACCAAAGCTTGGCCTGTCCTAATGGGAGGGACTCCGTTCTGGTCTGGAATCACCTCCTGGTCTCTGTGGACCCTTTGCAGAACTCTTCTGCCAAAGGAAGCCTCAGCAGAAGCAAACACATCAATTTTGTAGTGTCTAATGACGGGCGATGGGGAAGCCAAGCCGTGGCCCGACAGATTTCAGGTTATTGATGCTTGTGTGACCCATGCTGCCGAAGTTTCCTGCACTCCTTGTTGACTGAGCTGTTATGCCCCTAGGCACCTGCAGAGATTGGGTCTGATATGTTTTTGCTATTGCCGCCCTTATCCAACGGCCTATCGTAGATGGTGAGACCTATGCAACCTTGAGTATTGGGCTGAAAAGAACACAAATAAAGCCTCCAATTTTCTAAAAAACCACTGTACGCTTGATATAGAATTCACAGTGCACGCCTCACATCAAACTTATGTCATTGTCTTTCCATCCCCTGTGATGGACTGGGGCAAAAATTTGGAAGAAATAAGCTCTTGTGCTCTATGAAAGGCCGAATTGACCTTGGGCATAAATGTGAGATTGGGGCGAAGAACCACTCGATCAGCATGGAAATGCAGAGATCTTGTCTGATGGACAAGGCTGCAATTTCTGAAACACAACGAGCGAAAGTGATCGCTACAAGAGAAACTACTTGTACGTCAGGTGGAGACTTGACGTTTTCAAAGGTTCAAATGGTCTTTAGTCAAAGGTTCAAAAGGTCCCTTAGTCAGAGCCACAAGGACCTTGATCAGGTCCAGATGGCAATAACGGTGCACTGCTAGAGGGTGTAAATTGGAGGCTCCCTGAGGGAAAACCTTATTTATGGATGATATGAAAAAGAACTGAGGCCCTCGCGCAAGTGAGAATCTGAATGCCAAGGCTGCCACCCTGCTTTTTTTTAACGTATTAAGTGACAACCCCTTATCAAGTCCTCCTATAAAAACTCTAGAGTCTGAGCAACAGAGGGAAAAGGCAGGATCAATTTGAAACTTACTACACCCTTTTGCGAGAGGTGGACCATCTGGCATATGTAAATGCAAATTGTTGAGGGGCATCTTGGCAGCTAGGATAGTGTCGATAACCCTATTGGAAGCTTTCCCCCTTCAACCACTCCGCTCAACCTCCAGATGGTCAATTGTAACCATTGAGAGTCCAGATGTTGAAGGGGCCCTGAGTTAATGAGAATCTGTCTGACGGAATTCTCCGGGGGGAGCTACCAAGAGACTGCAGAGGTCTGCGAACCACGGCCATCTAGCCAGTAAGTTGCTACTAGAAGTGATTCCGCTCTCTAGTAATTCTGGATGACCTTGGGAACCAGCAGAAGTGGAAGGAATGCATACAGGAGACCCGGGGCCAACTACAGTGGAGTGAGTTGAAAATTCTCCGCCCTTGGGATGGGTACCTGGAAAAAATCTTGGAGCTGAGTGTTGAGAGAGGAAGCAAATATGTCTCCACCACTGGCTGACCAAATGTCCGTGCTGCTTCTTGAAACAGATGGGTGGAAGCGCCACTCTGATTGATCTATGGTGGCCCTGGCCTACCAGTCTGTCTGTGGCATTTGACAGACCCTATGTGTTCTGCCTTGATGGAAAGTATGTTTATTCTCTGCCCAGCGACAAGGTGCTCCGCTTCCCGCATTAGCTGCTTCGATTGTGTGCTTCCCTGCTTCTTGATGAGAGCTTTGACTGTTACATTGTCTGTCAGTATCAGTATGTGCTGACCGCGTTACCTGGGGGAAGAAGTTTGTGAAGGGCCAGGTGTATTGTGCGAAATTCCAGCCAGTTTATGCTGCACGACGTACTATGTCAGACCATCTGCCCTTGGGTTGAGAGCGACTGAACGTGAGCTCCCCATTCAAACAGACTGGCATCTGTGGTGAGGGTGAGCCTTTGTGGCTCTTGAAGAGAACCTTGGGTGGAACCCTGACTTTTGTGTTTGGAGTTACTTCGGCCGGATCGCTGGTACGGTGGCAGGAACCACTGGAGGGATCTAGTGTGAAGGCAGCCCAAGGAATAATAGAAATATATGAGGATAATTTTGCCCAACAATTTTTGATAGGTCCATTTAAGGACACCTTCTAAGCACCTGATTCTCCTCAACCAATTTTTTGAATGCTATTTAGTCTATCGGTGACAGATAAACCTTGCCTTACGAATGATTGCTAAAATGGATTATCCGAGTCGATGGAGTTAATTGATTCTTCTTCCAATTTATTAAGAAGCCATGCTCTAGTAGGAATAGTAATGTGTTTCTGAGTGTCTATTGACTGCCTGAGGAGCGGAAGGAGATAAAATCAAAATATCGTCAGATAAACGCTGGAAGCATCCTGGGATGTTCCTGAGGTGGGCCGCTATCACCGAGCGAGGACTTTGGTGAAAGTCCTGGGGAAGAGGCTAATCCGAATGGAAGGGCCACAAATATTCAAAATGGTGGTTATTGTAGCAGAATCTCAGAAATTTATAATTGAAGGGCTGAATATCAATGTGCAAGTACGCCTCCGTCAATTTATGGGCGTGAGCACGTCCCCTTTCCTGATACCCAGTAATATTAATTAAAGGGTCAGAAGCCTGATGATGGCAGATGAGATTCTGCTGAAAACGTTGCTACAACTTTAACAGAACTACAATGAAGCTACAACTTTAACAGAACTACAATGACGTGGGATAATACCGAAGGAAGCTAAACAGCAACAAATGTAAGTTAGCGCGAGAGCTTAAAAAAATATATATATATATATGGATCTCTGGTTATTCGGTTTTCTCCCGCGTAGAATTGGAAGTATCTAGGCAACGTTTCGATGAAGTCTCATTCATCATCTCAGGCTGTGTTCTTCAGCTTGTGCTTCTCTGAGAAGCACAGAGCTGAAGAAACAAGCCTGAAGATGATGAATGAGATTCATCGAAACGTTGCCTAGACAGAGATCCACATACAATATACTGCGAAACCCTCAGAAAACATATATATATATATAATATATATATTTTTGCACAGCGAAAAGATGTGAATAAAAACCTTGCCCTTGTTGTTGGTCGCTACTGGTTGGATTGGCTCGTATATCCAATAGGTGTTGGATAGCGGAATCCATGAGACCGGGTCTCTGGAAGGAGGGTAATGACATGAAGGGATCTGGAGAATTCGATCTAACTCCCAGCGCGAGGCCAAATCTTACTGTATGCCTACCCAGGTGTCAGAGGTAGAGGAGTCCCATTGGTCGCAAATAACTTAAGGTGTCCACCAATGGGAATTGGGTCCCGGGAGTTACCTTGGTGCCGGAAGGCCTGCTCCCTGATATTTTTTGGATTGACCATCCCTTCTACCTTTGTCCACTGAGATGGACCTATCTGGTTGTTGTCCTGGTCTAACTGCTGCGGGTCTCTGGTATCTGGAGGAGAAGGATCCGCAGATAGAAGAGTATAAAAAAATCCCCTCTGAAGGACTGGTGGCTTCTAGAATCTGACTTCCGAAAAAGGGGAAGGGAGAATTTTCTTCTTGTTGCATGTTTTCAATGAGTAGCGGATCCAGGGAAGGGGCCAAACAATCTATCTACCGCAATGAGGGATGATGCCAGCTTGGATTTGTGATTGAAGTCGGCTTGCCAGTGTCTTAACCATAGCAAGCGTACGCGCTGTGATATGTGAGGTAATGGCCTTGCTGAAAACTTGAGTGTGTGATAGGTAGCATCGGCAGAGAATTCAGCAGCTGCTCGTAAGTTTTGGCGATGTCTTGGTGCGCCCTGATGTTAGAAGAAGGAACATGTTGTTTCAAAAGACGAAGCAATCTAGAGATGACCGCCGTGAAGGAGGCAGATCTGATAGCCCACGCATCAGACTGATGAGCTCTGCATAGGCTAGTTCGACCCGTTTGTCTCCGGTCTTTAAAGGCTCCAGTGCCTCACTTGGAATAGAGGGGGACACTAATCCACTATAGGCCGTCTACCTCGGGAGTCCCCTAGAAAAACTTTGCAAATTCAGAGGTCCAAGTTCGAAGTATTTTCCTATCGCTGCCAGTTGGGGAGGTGTTACTGCTGCAGAAGCCCACTGCTTCTGCACCAGGTCCGAAAAATAGGGGTGGACTGGAATCACCTCTGCTTCAATTACTGGTTGGTTGAAGATCATGTCCTCTGGTCTCTCCCTGAAGGGTCAAGATATGTCAGAAGATTTGGCTTGTTTAGGCCTGGCAAATGTTCTTTGCCTTAAACAAGAGAGATTTGAAAAAGCTGGTGGCCGAAGGCCTGTAAAAGCAGGCTGGTCAGGTAATAAGACCTTCATCCTCAGACATTTCCCCTTCTAAGGGGTCTGCCTCTGACAGGACTCGCTATCAGTGAATGAATCCCACTTTCAGACTCCCACTTTCAATGATCTTTCAAATCATTTGAAAGATTTGATCTACTTCCCTCCTCTCTGGGCCTTGGAGAGGGGTCTCCCCTGTAATTGTACCTGGGACCTGGTGTTATTCTGACCTGGTCATTGACTTCAGAGGTTGAGGCTTTTCTTGGTCAGTATCTATAGGGTAAGGTCTGGACCATTACGCATGTTGAAACCCTGCTGCAATCCCTTGGCGAATAGCCATCTCCATCCAGGCTTTTCACCCTTTCTGGAACCTCCTCAATGAAGCTGTCACCCTGGCGAAGGCCAGCGGCTGTCAGAGTGAATGTGGCTCAGGCCATCTGGTTGGTGTTCCAGACACTTGAGCCTGTTGTCCTTGTGGAATTAAGCTGCACCTGGATGAAAGGAGAGATCTAGAGAGGAGGAGGTTGTGAAAAAACTGACAGACTGGAAAAGGGGGCACCCTGAGATACAGCGTGGACCTTTCAAGTATGCTTATTTGCTTTTGTAGGCCTCATGGTGCCTTAAGGCGTCACTTTCTGAGACTTTAGAATTTCCACTGTGTTCTGATTTGCTTTTATCTTCAAGCAAGGTGCCTGAGAGGTCCTACCATTTGCATTTTTTTGATTAAAAATTAGAATAAACAGTAATTGAATATAATCTGTGTACAAGGTGGTTGGCACGCCAGGGTCCAATCTGAGTCAAAAACGGTTGCCCTGATAAAGTACTTATTGCCCCCTTTTATTTTATGTTATTTTATTTTACTGGTGTGTAGTATGTGTGTGTATGTGTATATATAGTAATAATATTTTATTGAAAATTAAAATATTATACTGTTAAGTAGTTTACCATGAGTGATTAGTTATGATTTGCAATAATATTATTATAATATATTGCTATAATGCTTTTGTAATTGCTTCCTATGAGTAGTGATAATATGTATATATCCCAATTATAAAATATTGGAATCCAATATTATTAATTATAAAAACAAGCCAATATTAATGAGTAATCCAATTAGCCAAATAGCAAACGCCTAATTGATGATTAGGCGGATTGATGATTGTAAGGGCCTTCAGCAGCTTCCCTGCAAACAGGTGGACACTGGCCTAGGTGCTTGCTGCTGTGCCACTGAGGTGTGAGGTGAAGGCTGTGAGGGTTAAGCCAACAATTTTAAAAGCGAATTAATTATCCTCGAGTGCAGGTATGCCAAAACGAGGGTAAAACAACTCTCAGAATCCTGAAGGGATTCTGTTGCTCTTTGAGCAGAAAATACCTCACACAGCTCAGGAAAGACAGACAAGGCGCGCAGCCATGAGGTGGAACTCAAGATGCCTCCAGGCAGTTAAAGTCTTTTTGCGCGTTCTCAACAGCAGCTTCCCGCCTTTGCAAACAAGCCAGAGCTCAAACGAAGCCTGTGCCTCTCAAAGAACAAAACGGCGAGAAAGAAAGAGGAATTAATCCTGATTAACTTCCCCACTGAAGAAACGGTGTCTCGGAGGGGGAGGGGTAAAGGCTATACGACTTTTAAAATGAAATATCAAGCCGCTAGCAAGCAAACGGAATAAAGACACAGCGGCAATCACAACTGGCATAGGTAAGAAAATTTTATCTGTGGGGAGGTGGAGCAGAGCAGCTTCCAAAAGCCTTCCACACCTCTTTTTTTGGGGGGGGGGGGGCACGGACAGCGTTTCCTTAAACCAGACACCCAGACTGATAAGGATTGAAGGCTAAAGACAAGAAAACCAAAGGAAAACCGAATTGCAATCAACATGTCTAAATTCTGTTTCAGTCAAGGAAATACAAAGCAACTGCTGTCTCGCACGAGGCTGGAGCAAAACTGGGGAATGCTGAGGAGTCACGTGGTAGAGGAGGAGCGTTCAAACAAATGCAAGCTCAGCCTGTGAATGCGGAGACTAAGTACCTCCCACTACTGGATGCTCTGAACAGCTCATAGGAGAATACAATAATTATCTTGATAAGGTCATGTCATAACTAAAAGTGTTGAAGACTTCAGGAAGGAAATTGGAAGGATCAGTTCCTAGTATAAATGGAAGTTCAAGACCACCATGGGAGAAAACACATTTTTATTACAGGCCCGGCTTTTCCTTAGATCAGCACAGAAAACATGAAGTCCACTCATTCAAAAGGCAGTTGTGACTGCCATCAAAATAGATCCCTTCCAAGTGAGAGTTTGAACAATACAGCTGACCAATAGCTCAAGAGATACTGTTAAGATGCTAAGGACAGAACAAGGGGTACTCTGAAATGTCAAAACAAAGAAAGAGAAATATATTGCCTTTCAAAATTGATTTAACCAAAGTGTGTCACATAAAAATTAAGCCACTGAAGATATAAGCAAGGTTAAATCTTTAATGACAAGCTCCTTCATTTTCGATTGCAATAGGAATTTCATAAATATTAGAGACAGAACAATTAAAAGAATCCCTCCTCCTACACAAAGGATATGAAATAGTTCACCTGTCTGTACTTTTAGTGAAAATGTTATCAATATTGAGAATCTGAAATGTACGTTATGCCACAAGCTTAAAAGTAAATTAGTCAAGACACAAAATTGTAGCATTGTTATACAGTCCAAAGTTCCTACATGATTAGAAGCTGAAGAACTGATAGGCACTTACATCTGCCACAATCACTACAGAGCTAATAAGAGTATGGTCTGGGCAGTTGTGAATAAATATTGCATAATAAAGAGGTATGGAACCTATGATTTCAGCTAAATAGAAAGTATCTCCTAATAATCTGGAACTGAGTTTGCCTCAACCAATGCAATTGTGCTGGCAGTAGGTATTAGAATGAATGACCAAAGTATTTATATCTAGACTCTTTCTTTCATACTTTCAAGCACCACTGTAGAAAAAGAAAGCAAGGACTTCCACTTAAGTTCTCACTTGAGCTGAATTGATGATATCTGACTGAGTGGGTGACTCCCACAGGAGAGGCAGAAATGAACTCCAGGCAATAGCCAAAGCTATTATGGACCAAAAAACCTCAACTATTGTTAAAGTAACCCATTTGAGGAGGCAAAATTAAAATTTGCAACGCTGGGCTGATAAACAAGGGATGATCCAGTGGAATCTTATAGCCAGTGGAAAGATTAGATGGTATGCTAAAACAAGATGGGTCTGAAATATTTTTGTCCTACTGCATGAAATTGTTGCTGGCTCTGCTGCTTATGAATAACACCTAATTCTTTTCTTCATTTCTATACGAAAATCAAATGTGCTCTTCATGAATGAAATATGTATGTGTATGCATATATAACTGGTTGACATCTGTCTGTCTGCCTGCCTGTCTATCTATCTATCTTGATAAGACCAACCATATATTGGAGAGAGATATCATTCCAAGGGCAGGTGCTACAACAAAAAAAAACAAGCTTTCCTAAGTTTCATCAAATGATATTGCTTCAGATAATGGAACTGAAGCATTAGACCATGTGAGGCAAAATTAGAAATGTCACCTCAGGAAGATTTTTGTGGAAAAGAAATGATGGTGAGGTCAGACTGGTGGACCAATGGTCAAATAATATACTTTAATCAAAGTACAAACAAGAGTTAAAGTCAGAAGGACACATTTATCATTGGTTTACATATTTACACTGAGAGGTTTAAATTAAGTGAAAAGTGTTCCAGGTTTGACTTTGCAAAAAAATGACTTTGAAACTGTACTGTGTATAGTAGTGAAGAACATGTTATGGCCAAGATTTATAAATTGTTACTGAAATTGAATTTAGAAAATGAGTACGTGGGGTCTTTGGTGCTCTTTGAGCTTGGTGGTTTTTACTTCTCCAAATAATCATTACCATTTGCCATACTCTTCTTCCAGTGATGGATAATGGATAAAAGAATCATGCACTTTTTGTCTTCAACTATGACAGCTTTTTCTACTTTTTCATTTGAGTCCATGTAGTTCCCACTAATTTCGAATCTAGAAGGCAAAATCAGGAAACTGCACTTACTTACTTTGGTCATGTTATGCAGGGGAACTCACTAGAAAAAGCATTTATGTTTGGAAGCATTAGTGGTGAAGGAAACCACCAAGCTGTCAAAGAACACAGTTGCTCAACACTATCAAAGCTGACATTAGCCAGAACGTAGAAAAAGTCAAATAGTGTAACACTGAAAGAAGAAACCTGGCCCATAGAATTTCCAAGAGTTGGACTTTGACTGAATGGGTGATATCATTATCATATTTCAAATTGTTTTGTCTTGTATATGAATCGAAGGGTCATTAGGCTTATATTTACAACAGAATGTTGCATTATTTTTGCAGAAAGTAATTGGCTCTACTATAACAAGTTACTACTTACATTTCATTCTTACATTAATTTAGTATGGAAACAGTTTAGTGCTATAAAATGCAAAATTATGTCTAGTTTCCTTAAAATTTGTTCTGGTTTTCATAAAGAGGAGGAGATTTGTTTTAATTCAAAGGAGGGCATTTAGTGTTATCCAGTTATTTTAGCTTTATTTATCTACTTTAACTTCTG
The DNA here is from genome assembly GCA_004320025.1 of Laticauda laticaudata. Taxonomy (NCBI): domain Eukaryota; kingdom Metazoa; phylum Chordata; class Lepidosauria; order Squamata; family Elapidae; genus Laticauda; species Laticauda laticaudata. The sequence continues at coordinate 4,607 of BHFT01062526.1, read as the reverse complement.
CAAACCTTGTTCATAATGATAAATAGCAAATTGAGTTACAGAACATAACATTTCCTATTACAGAATGTTGGGGCAACACAAAATGAGTCATTTTCCATTTGAACCAAACACAAAGCAGATATAAAACAACAGGTATTACCTTCTGTAATCACAACCATGACAATCAGCTCACCCCAAGATTTATTTAAAAAACCATTGTGTGTTCAACATTTTTATAGAAAATAACTTAGAACAACATCGGTGACCTCCTTTGGCAAGGATTGCTAATTCTTGCTAATTTCATTCTATTAGCATGAAATTGTGTCACTCTATGCTTGAACCAACTTCCAAATACTTGCCTTGGCCTGGAGGCTATGCAGGATTACAACATAACTTCAGCTAAGAATTTTGTACTTTATATGTCAGTTCTTCACAAAGATTTTTGAATGATTTTGACATGTTCCTGTTGTATATGGCATTTTGTTTTTTTTCTAACTAATTCCCATAAATTACATCATATTAATCACTCTGCTTTGAAGAAAATCGTTCTGCTTTAGATCTGGAAATATATGAACACTCACATATATGCAGATCACTTTTCCAACAGCGTCTTGATTTTGAAATGTTGTTCTTCCATTTTTGCTGGCTATATAAAACAACTGATCAAGCCTCAACAAAACTGTAGTTCCCCCTACAAAGGATAGCAATGCCATTTTGAGGAATAACCAGAATTTTCTTAGTAGCAGCTCACAGATGATAGTTCCCATTTGGAACTTTGCTTTATGACTAATAATCTGTAAACCACCTTTTCTCAACTTGATTGCTGTGGAGCACTTCAGTTCTGCAAGTAGTTCTGAGAAACAGTAACTGAAGAAGTCTGTACATGTTTTCTGATTTTTATGCTGGGGTTCTCTTAAGACCTGAAAATCTTACAAGTTCCTCCAGGATAAAAAAGTTGGGAAAAACTAATTTCAGTTAACGGTTAATTTGTGGTTGCCCAATTTTCTTAAAGTATTTTAAACTTTCTAAAACAATATTTAAAAGGCACTTGTGAATAAAAGACATAAATGGCATATTTATTGAAATAATTCGCTTTTTCCCCCTTCTTACCTTTTATCGCTAAAGAAATAATTGATATAAAGTTACTTGATATTAAATAAGTTGCGGATGCCATGATTCAAAACCAGTATCTTATAAACTGATTCCACAGAAATACAGTGCCAAATTTTCTTTAAAATATATAAGTCCACAATGAAGTCACATGCAGAGACTATGATTTACTGAGTGACAGATATATTTGGCAATAGCCAAACTAAAAGGAAGATATGAATATAATTTGGTTACAATCTGCTATTTTATCCATGAAACATACAATGAGGATTGCATAGCAATTTGAATTTTTGGATTAACTTTCACTGAAACACAATCAAATATATCATCAACCACCACTTTCCTTAAATGACAGACCTCCAGATATAATATCTGTGGATAACTAACCTCATTTGAATACTTCCAAATTAAGCTGAATTCAAAAATACAGCTGTTGCCCCTAATAACATAATATTCAATAAGCAATTGCTATTATTTAAATCTCCTTTGAAAATGTTGGCCAATATTTGCATTTTTATAAAGGACATGTAGCATATGCCTTATAGCAAGAAAATCTGCCTGAAACATTAACCTATTTTTACCGAGTAACAATAATGACAAGCTGGTTCATCTTTTAAAAAGAACATATGTAGTTATTTGAATCATATTTAAGCATCAAGTTACTATTTTATTCCACCCTGCCTGAATCTGAATCACAGTATTGAGACATAATGAGTTAGATTTGGTGAAGCTCACCCTCGGGTCTGGGACTGCCTCAAAGCCTTGTCTAGGGTATTTTTGTTCCATTAAATTCCTCATCTCATTCCAATGAATTTATTTTTAGCTAACACATATGCCAGCAGTCTGGATTTCTTATATAGCTATTCCAACTATTTCTCCCAATGCAGACTTTTGGGTTGCTATCATAAAATTATATCATCCATTCCCTTATCCATAACTTCCATGAATCATCCACTGCAATATCCTTCATTAGATTAATGTTTATTATCTTTTACTATATTATTTTTGTTTCTTCCTCTTATCAATATCCAAGCATCCTGTATCATTTCTGTCCCTTACTACTGAAATAGAAAGCCTTGTAAAGACTAAAGTTTAAAACCTCATTTAGATTTTCACATATACCTTCGCATAAGAGATCTTTATAAAATTGAACAAACAGCATCTTCTAACATAAATTAAAGGACATCTAAGCACTATCAATATGAATGAATTCACTGTACAGTATTATAACAAACATACAAGAAGACCTTCAACAGATATGAATGGCAAGTTTTAAAAGTCCTCTTAATATAAACAAGACAGAGCTCACTAACCTTCCCTCAAACAGTGGTAGGAGTCCTGATTCAAACCTGCATTCTTTACATCTTTTAATACAATCTCTGCAAATGGTACAATTCCACCATAAGTAGATTGGAGAGTTTTTATTTTGTCCAACATGTTGAAGAAAATCCCAGGATCAGAATATTCCCTCAGGGTTGTGCAGGGTTGTTAAACTTAAGTAAAGGCCAATATATATGGCTCTAAATGTCCCACTGAACCTTTGTTCTTGAATGCCAGTTTATAGCTTGAAGCTGAGATCACACTGGGGTTAGCAGATACAAGAGACAGATACATCTAAAAAGCAGACATTTGAAGATCAGAATCAGTAAGCATCCGGCCAAACTCTTGTCAGCAGCAAGTTCAGGCACAGAAATGTCTTTCTTTCATAATGGAATGTATATCCATGCACGCAGTAATGAGACTGAGCCTCAATCTTCACAATCAACACAATGACTGACAGAATGTTTCATGAAGCTGTATGAACTAACCACTAACCTCATTCACCCAAAATAGCATGCAGTTGGTTTCTTTACTCAGAGCTCAAACATTTGCCAAGCCAACACTATATGATACAGTTCCTGCCCTCTTTGTTTCCAAATCTAAAACTTCCATGTTCACAAAATGACATGGAAAGTTTGCATCAACAAACATCAAAACTCATATAATCCAAACTTAACTAATATTAAATTATAGCATCTAATAAAAGTGTACCTTACTAAATTATTTGCACTCCTATTGTGCAAAGAACAGTTTATTCTTGAATATTACCGTACAACCAAGGCATTGTATCACTAATACATTAATATACAACAGTATTTCTTAATGTGTGGTGCTAGGACCCTCGAGGGAGAGACACTCAGGGATCACAAAATCAAAATTATTTGCCAGTCAATGTTGAAACAGTGTTAAAATCTCATCAAATGATCGTGAGAAGTAGCAGCAGCAAATCTATCTATTTCAATTTTTAATATGGCAAATGTTGATAACTCAAACAAAAGCTCTTCTGGAGTCCTCCATAATTTTTAAAGGTGGGAATGATCTTGTGAGAAAAAAATTAAAGAAACTCTAATCTAAAACAACAGAAGGAGTTCTAAATTTTATTTCAGACTTATTAAGGTCCACTGATTGAGGGCTTCTGGATGTGAAAAACAGAATTGCAACATCTTTATATCTTTCAAGATTTCACCTTTAATAATTCCATGAAAAAATACTACATTCCACTCCTTCAGGTCAATCTGTAAAATAAAAAAATAAAATAAAAGCTCTATATTATTATTTAGCCTAACACAAAATAAACCCAGAGTTTATTAATAAATAATTTAATAAAAGTTTATTAATACTCTGGGGTTAATAAAACCCAGAGTACTTTTAAACATTCCTTACAACTTTTTTTGGAAAATTTCCAAAGAACTTACTTTACTTTGGCAAAGGCTGTCAGTAAATCTTTGTAAAAATATACATAGGCTTTTGGTTTGCTAGGTTTGGGTTTCAACATTTAGGAGCATTTCATTTGGAAAGTAAGAAATAATTAATGCAAATATAATGCTCTAGCAAAATCATTTCTTACACAACTGCTTCTACAAAGGAAAGAATAGAGCAATTTCATCCTTGGGAAACTTCCAGTCTGTCTCTGGGGACAAAGAGATGTTATTGATGAACAAAAACAAAATATCCACCCCTTTTAAATTTCATATTGATAACCCCAAATATATAGGGCTTCTCCAAATAATTACATTGATTGCTATGAAAACAAGAGGGAATACAGGTAGTCCTCACTGAACAGTCACAATTGGGACAGGCAACTCAATCATTAAATAGTCATTAAGTGAAACTGGGACTGTGCCTCTGAACTTACTTCAGTATTCCTTTACTTTACAGACATATGAAGACCATAATTTTTAGGACTGATTGTAAAGTTTTTCATCACTGTTGTAACTCTGGTCACTAAAAGAGGCAGCTGTTCAGCAAGGGTTACCTGTACAAATTTAAAGGCTTTCAATCTATCTTCATAGGAATTATTTAAGCTATCAGAAATTATTTCTACTTGGGAGTTTTCTCACTAGTTATTTGGCTTTTAAAATATTTTTTAATATAACATAAACTGTACATGTCTGCAGAGAGAGGGCGTTGGTACTTACCTGATACACCCGTTCTCTTTGAGCTGTGAAGAGCATCCAGTAGTAGTGGGAGGTGCTTAG
>BHFT01062525.1:0-13364 GCA_004320025.1 Laticauda laticaudata | reverse complement strand
CAGTTGCAGCAGTGGTCAGAAATGCATCTTCCTCTTCTTGCAACTGCCTTCAGGAAAGGGAGTAATGGCCAGCTGGGGAGGAGAGATGTGGCTCTCCTCAACCCTGCAGGCAGTCTTCCTCTTCTTCACCACTGAAACCAGCTGGCTCGGGGTGCTCCAGCAGCAAGTACAAATCGAAACAATGCAGAATCGCGTTTTCGGTCTGTCACTGAAGAAGCTCAAACTGGAAGACAGATGCTTTGGTATTTTGGCTCCTTAAGTTCATAGCCATAATGTCCACAGGAAGTTGACAATCATCAGGAACATTGCAGTAGGATTTTAGGATAGATATTTGTCTCCCACTTAACAGGATGAGCAGGAGTTATTTATAAAAGCAATAGGGTAGTTGTCCACATTATTGTTAAAAAATGAAATCCTTATATGATCATTAATTTGGAATGCAACATTGCCAATAACTACTACTATTGATGTTCAGCCTATTTTGAAGCTTCCAGGTTGTGGTAAACAGCATGAAAGAATTACTGGAGGACAAGCTTTATCAACCTAAATGAAATCACTATATATTTTAGTCTGTTTTCACCCTGGAATTTTACACCAATAAGTAACCTGAGTTGAGTGTGCTATCAATGACCTGATATGCTTCTCAATATGAAAGCAATATGACTCTGCTTTCATATAGCTTATTTTTGGCAGGAAGGGTAAATGTTTGTCTTTCAGTTACTTATTCCACTGGATTCCTCTATGAATAAGTAATGGGCAGCAGTAAAGTGGCAATATTTTCCGTTTTCTTTATTGTTTCAGTTGAACTACTGCCTGTGACATACTGCTATTGGAGGCAGCCAATATTCTGCTGTTAGATTTGACAAAATACCTTTTTTTATAGAAGTATTGTTATAAGAGAAGCGTAAAGGATGTGAAGAAAAAGCCTCTTATAGAAGCTGAAATACATGTCAGTAGAAGTAATGCACAAGGACATTTGCATGAGGACATTTCATATGCCAGGCTTGGCACCTTCACAACAAAAACAAGTTTATTTTGCATTACTCATATACAGCAAAGAATAAGAACAAATAGCAAGTATTCATTTCTGACTGAATGATTCAGGATCAGAAATTCACATGAGAAAGTCTTATTTGTACTTGAGATGGTTGATAAGCTTCTTCCCTGTTCTCAACATGACTCCTAATAAACACTCAGAACAAGGTCCAGATCCACCATTATGCAGCCTGGAGGTAATTATCTCAGGCAACACTTCCATATAGGCAGTAGAGGAACCATTTTGTCATATGCTTCAAGAGTACCATTTCTTGGTACAGCCACTTCCCAAAAAAAAAGCTAACTGTGTAAATACATCATTAAATTGCTGCTAACCATGATTTTCCAGGGATTTAGAACATGTGCATTAATATTTCTTTCAAAAGTTTGTGTATGTTATATTATGGTATATGATTGACAAGCCACAAATTGTTCTGGCCCTAAGATAGGTGTATGGATAATTTGTGATGTTTCCTATTGCATGCTTCCCATTTCAGTCTGACTTCTGACCTGGGTTTCATGCTGAAATTCATTTGGCCACTGCAGTAGGTGATTTTTGAAAAGTAAAAATACAAAAGATAGGATATTAACTAAATGGAGAACTGTTCATGGTTTGAGAAAAACCCTGCAGCAAAAGTCTTCAAAGTATGTGATATTGCCCCATGTGCAGATAGTTATTTTAAGTATTACTTAACAATCTTCTTATTCATAAAGAAACAATTGAAAAAGTTGTTTCTGTATTAATTCCATTATGTTAAGAATTATTAGATTATTATTTCATGATGTAATTTATTATATGTGAGACAAAAATTCACGAAGAGATAGCAGCAGCAACAGTGCCATCAACAAAATATTAGACAACTTTTTTTCTCTGAACAAAGACAGAAACTTAAAAATTGAGTAGCTGATAGGCAGAATGTTCTGGAGGAGTAAGAAAACTTTCGTTTTCTGACAGTCTTTTTAGGGAGTGAGGGTGGGGGATATACTTTTCACGACCTCTTGGCAAGGCTCATCCATTCATTTATAATAGGTGTAGTTGAAACAATCCCATTTCTGAATTCAAAATGCCTGGGCATGTTGGTGGCTTTGTCATGTCTTAATACCAATCCTCTGTATTTTGAAGATAAAGTAGCCGCCTGCCATATGCTTGGGGGAAGAAATAAGATGAAACACTTGTATCTGAAATTTGCAATTCTGACACCCCCTTTTATCCACTTAGCATGCAGATCCATTCCAATAAAGACATAATCAATGCATTTTACTGTCAAAAAGAAAATCAGAACAAAGGAAGAGCAGAGCAATTGAAATTAATTCCACTTCTAACAGAAAAACAGCCCTGATGGTAGTGAATGCCTTATTACCCAGCCTCTGTTCCTGAGACTGACATAAATAAAACAAGATAGATGATTTTGCAGTTGCTTTTGGAAACACAATTAATGGTAGTGGTTAACTAATGACTTAATTGGGTAATAGTTATAAAAAGAAGGCCAAGATTCTTCCTTAGGCTTAAGATATTACAAGATGAGAATGTGGTTAACTGTGAGGAGAACAAAAAAAGAAGATGTACGGAAAATTTTCTTTAGCAAACTTGTATTCAGGTTTCACACTCCACTAGACAGCCTGTGTCCCATTGGATCATTGTTTTCAGATATTTCCTAACTTAAACAACAAAAAAGAATGATCACAGATGGACAAGAAAGCCATGGGAGTCTTTTGCCAGTTTCCTCATTGAGTTTTTCTGGCTTTGTTCAAGCCTACATGAAAAGTGGTCTACATTTTCAGATAACTTTCTAATACATTTTAAAATATGCAAATTAGCCTCATACCTTGTAACCAATTCTCCCTTACAAAATGCTGTTGACTCTATATGTTTGAACCAATGTATGAACTATTCTCTTAATGCAGATTCTTTCTGTGTTGTTTAAAGATATACGTGATAAAATAGTTCATACTTTTTCTCCGGTAATATTACACTAATAACTACAGCATACAAAACATTTGCTAGACCAATACTCGAATACAGCTCATCAGTCTGGAACCTACATTACTGTGTCTGATATTAACACAGTTGAGAAAGTCCAGAAATATTTCACAAGAAGAGTTCTCCACTCCTCTCTTCATTGCAGAATACCTTGTGCCACCAGACTTGAAATTCTTGACCTATAAATCCTAGAATTATGCTGTCTTTGGTCCAATCTAAGGATAGTATATAAAATCATACATTGCAATATCCTACCTGTCAATGGATACTTCAGTTTCAGCCATAACAATACAAGAGCAAACAATAGATACAAACTCAAGGTTAATCACACCAAACTTGACTGCAGGAAATATGACTTTAGCAACAGAGTGGTCAATGTCTGGAATACTCTACCTGACTCTGTGGTTTCTTCCCCAAACCCCAAAAACTTTAACCTTAGAATATCTACTATTGACCTCACCCCTTTTTTAAGAGGTCTGTAGGGGGCATGCATAAGCGTACCAACATGCCTATCATCCCTGTCTTATTGTTTCTTTTATTTTTCTTATATGTATCCATGTATTCACAACTATATTTTTATTTATACCTATTATCTTGTAAGCAATTGACAAACCAAATAAAATAAAATAAATATCTGTGCAAAACTTTATTTCTGTTCATTTCTTGAATTGGCAATGTAAAACTGATAACTATCAAAATGTGATCTGAACAAACTTCTTTCTTTTCCTTAGACTTTAACTGTCTTGTGCCCTCTGTAGTGTTTAGAAAAACAGGCAATCAATCAATATATCTATCAGTTGTATGAGCCAAAAGTGGAAGTCTTCAGGGAGAAAAATGTAATAAGGGAACACTTTCAGGAGTGGATCACTGGGTATATGAGGGCCATAGCTCTTCTACCCGAAAGGAAAACAAAATGCTTACAGTTCCAAATCTCAGTCCCACTAAAACATAAATCTCACATCATCACAAGAGGGTCAAGTTTCTGAAATTTAAAAGGCTGGGGAGTTTTAAAGTTACATTTTATATCTCTATAGATAATATAGGGTAGATAACCTATGGTGGTGCTTTGGGAGAATGTTGCCTTATGCACGCATCTTTCCAAGGCACACAAGTTTCCCTGTAGTGACTGTGTTCAGAAAGTACAGATTTGGGCCCCATTTGGACTCTTGAATCCAAATACTTCCCTTTTAGCACTTGAGAATTTGAGATGTCTTTTTAAACTGAATGGTATTAGCTTACTATAGAAAACTGAGAAACAAGCCTGTGAGTATGTGAGATTTTACTCACAATAAATATGTGTGGCTCTCTCTCTGTGTATGTGTTGCAGGGCACATTTTTAGGCTTTTGGTATAACTCTTAAAAATGGCAGATAGCACTGCTTAGCTGATCTTCCATGATCTCAATATAGCTTAATGAGGCTTTTTATTTCTGATATTTCTGGTTAATCTGATCTCATGCAACAAGATGAGGAAAGAACTCCGATTTTTAGTGGGATTTAATCCCAGAAGCATTGTCTTGGAATTATGGAAGTTTTTATTTGTTGCATTTAATTTTTCAGCCTTGTTTATAGTTTCCATAGCAACTATGCTAACAAAGTATCTATGGTTTCTCAGTGGACTAAAAATAGCTGGATTTTTTTCTGCCTTTTAAAGAAAAGCCTATGAATCTTGACTCAAGTCCATGGAGTTTTCTTGGTGACATTTTCAGAAATGGCTGCATTGCTATTTTCCCAAGGCTAAAAACAAATGATTGGTTTCCACGCCTAAATGGTACTAGAACTTGGGTTTCCTATTCAATGCTTTAGCTCAGGACGGTCAAACTCCTGGCCTGCAGGCTGGATGCAATCATGCGCTGGCCATCCCCATGCCCGGTTTAGCGAAGGGGAAAAAAAAAGTCCTGATATGTCATGTGACACTGCCATGACATCCCTGCTTTAGTTAGTAGTTCAATGTTTCCCAATCTCAGTAACTTAAGATGTATTTACTTTAGTTCCCAGAAGTTTCCACCTACCATGCTGGCTGTAGAATTCTGCGTGTTGAAGTCCATACATCTTAAAGTTGCCTAGTTTGAAAAACATTACAGTAGATCAAACTTTGCCAGATACTAATTATTAAAATGCCACAAAAAGGGTGCTTTTATCAGCTACAATACAGGACAAACATACCAATCTACATATCATTTGCATCTGTTAATTTACTTGTATGCAAACAAGAAATAATTATTGTAATTTAAACAGAACTGCAGTTCAATTTATCACAGTGGAGGATGTAGCCCAGTGACCCGAATGCCCGCTCACATTACATTTTAGAAGCTGTTAAAGAAGACTGTTGAAATTCATTCATAGCATGTCATTATTTTAATTCAGTCATTATTCTAAAATTAGTCATCTTCATACCTACCTGTAGCTAGTACAGTATAGTCTCAAAAAAATTTAAATTTGTGATATTTACTGTATTTTTCACACTATAAGATGCACTCCCCCCACAAAAGTGGGTGGGAATGTCTGTGTGTCTTATAGATTGAATATTGCAGGGGTATGTGTGCAGTGGTGCAGTGCTGCTGCCAGGGAATGCTGGAGCCTTGTTGCTGAGCAGCTGATTAGTGGATGGATTGGCCTCCAGTAATACCACTGCTGCCTATCACCACCCATTTGCCGTGGCCCATTCACCATGGCTGTTTGTCACTGCCTGTTCATTGCTACAGATCGCCACCATCCATTCACCGCTGTCTGTTTGCCATCACCTGTTCGCTGCTGAAGGGCATCTTATAGTGCAAAAAATATGGTACATTGGTATATATTTGCAGTTCTAAAACTATATGCTCTGGCCGCATATAGAAAGTAAGAAAAATAAACAAATATGTGTAAGAAGATTTCTAAAGAAGGGTTGTTTTATTGTTTTGTCTGCTAATAACTAGAAGTTTCTTGGATAACAGTTATTCTATATAGCTTAACTTTCTTTTTCTTCATTTGTCCAATTTAAAATAATTATTCCTTTGTGTGACAGAAGGTGATAAATTGGCATATTAGATTCCCTTCTAACATTCTAGCTTTACTATTAAATAAACTCATATTAAGCATTAATAATCAACGTTTTAAAACTGAATTCCAAATGTTAGTGCACAGCAACCTGATACATATGCATAAATACATGTAATTTTTTTAAAGTGACTGCTACTGAAATGGTTCATTAAGGTTTTGAAAAAATGATTCTTGTCAGTTGAAGCTGAGCAGGATAAATTACCCAGGAAAAACCCATTATGACTTTTCTTAGCACTTTAAAAATTGTACTTGACATTTATTTCTAATAACCAATATAACATGATAGGATGGAAAGTGTTCAGGTCTGCTATAAAGTAGCAAACACTTTCACTTAATTGTACTTTCCCATTTTCTCATGCCTTTCATTCAAGAATTTAATCACCTTTAATAATGTGTTCAGCACCTTGTGTCAGAAGGTGGGAGCTTACTTTTGACCCTAGCCACACTGGAATGCAAGACATTCAGAGGAGTGTGACTAATTTTCACAGTTCAAATTATATGTTAAAACAAATTGCATACAATTTGAACGAATAAGAAGAGTGTCAGGAGTAATAGAAAGTCTGGCATCCTTTTTGTGCCTACTTTAGATATGGCATGGGAATTATTCTTATGTTCTGAAAATTGCAACTGACTGAGAGCTTATTGGTCATAGATTATAATGCTAGAAGGAAAATGGAATAAATATGGACACCATCAGAATAAAAAGGAAATTAACTAGGCAATCCAGAAAAGGCTATTTGCCCCAATATGGTTAGAAATACAGGAGGAATAGAAGACAGTGTATCCTTAAACCTCTTTTTTGATCCTCAGCAGGTTCTCAGGCCAGTCTGATATTTAAAAACTGTGAAATCATCATCATCATCTTCACCTTCATCAGGAAACTAGCATACTGTGCAGCCAAAAGTCAATGTATAACTTCATACTTATTTGTACCAATGCCATAAGTTCCCTTTACAATGGCATCTAGCATTCTGCAGGGCAAATTTACTTTTGGTGAGAATTTGGTCATGTCACCATGTGTAACAAAATGAGAACTTTCTTGAGTGTGTTGGAGCCTGGCTGCAAATAGTTACCTATTCTTGAACTTAAATAGTTGAGCAAGTGTTCAACCCTTAGGGCTGTACAATCTGCCAGGTATGGACCAGGTAGGGACTAATATGGACAGATATAAACTCATATAAACTCTTCATACTTTTGAATTATTCACAAGATGATTTTATATTATGATATATTCATAAATGATTTAGACGAGGGATAGAAGGGGAACTCATCAAATTTGCAGATGACACCAAACTGGTGGGAATAGCCAACATGCCAGAAGATACGATCAAGATCCAGAAGGATCTCAACAAAATTGAACAGTAGGCCCTATCTAATAAAATGAAATTCAATGGTGGGAAAAATAAGATTTCACACTTCAGCAAGGAAAATCAAATGCACAGGTATAGAATAGGTGATATCTGGCTCAATAGCTGTATCTATGAGAAGGATCTAGGAGTCTTACTAGATGACCACTTAAATATGAGCCAGCAGTGTGCTGCATTTGCTAAAAAAAAGTCAATACTCGAAAAAAAGAATGCAGAGAAGAGCAACAAAGAGGATTTGGGGTCTGGAAGCTAAACATATAAAGAATGGTTTGAAGGAATTGGGTATGTCTAGCTCAATAAAAAGAAGGACTGGGATGACATGATAGTGGTCTTCCAATATCTAAGGGGGGGTGTTGCCACAAAGAAAAGGGGGCAATTTATTCTCCAAAGCACCTGAAGGCAAGGCAAGAAGTAAACTAATTAAAGAACAATCCAACCTAGAATTAAGGAGAAATTTCCTGATTAATCCTTGTAACAGCTTGATTACAGAAGTTTTGGATCCTCCATCACTGGGGGTTTTAAAGAATAAATTGGACAGCCATTTGTCTGAAATGGTCTAAGGTCTCCAGCTTGAACAGGGGATTGAATTAGAATATCTCCAAGATTCCTTCCAATTCTGTGTTCTGTATTACCTTTGACAATTCATTTTTAAATAAGGATACAGATTTACTTTCTAACACCTGAAAGATATTTAGGGCCTGTTGAGTGACTTAACTTCATCTAGCCCTATGACAGAACAGTATTAACCTATATAGCAATTCTTCCAAATTTCAGCTGCAAAATTCCAGAAAGCCATGAAAAGTCAACAAGGAAAAAAAACCCCAACTCTTAATCCCATCTAGTTAGTTGTCCAGAGTTTTGCAGATGGATAGACATGAATCTTTTGAAATAAATATTGATTCACTAATATAGTTATCTGCTTGAATCATGTTTTACAATATTGCCCAACATAATAAATGGCTACTTGTACATGTACACAATACACAGAAACATTTAAGGTGAAATAAAAATAAACACTGATGAATAATAATGAAATCCTCTCTCAAAGTTGACAACACTTTTCTTTTTAGAAAGTCAATAGGTATTAATAGTATTCTATGATTGTAATATGATTTTGGATGGGACAAAAAAAAAAAAAGCTTTCTAAAGAGTTCAGAACACCATTGTTTTTTTCTTTCAAGACACACTGTGGTTGCAGCCCTGAGAGCTGGAAATGTATTTCTAAAAAAAGCATTGCCCCATTTAAGCCAAGTACCTTTCAAATTTCTCCTAAGGTTTTTACACTTGACTTGCATTTCCCAGTATTGGATTAAAAAAAATGTATGCACATGTGTGTGTTTTTATTTTGTTGCCTTCTTTTGCTGTTTGGTTGATCTCCCTCTTTTTCAACCTGAAGCAATAGTCACTGGGTTTTTGCACTCTAGATATGGTAGCCCTAGTATAAATTTGGAATACAGACCACCAAAAGATTTGGTTTAGGTCGCTTTGGTGCCTTTCTGGATAATTTGTTTGTTTATTTATTCATTTGTTGGATTTATATTGGCGACTTGATGTGGCTTAAGGCCCTGTCACACTGCCCAACGGATGCAAAACGGACACAATGGACGAGCAAAATGTTCCATCTGTTGTTATCCGCTCTCAAAAGGGCAAAATTTGAATAACCGGAGCGGATAAACACGGACGCGGGGATGATGCAGGGCGGAGGGAAAACGGATGCAGAACGGAAGCCTAGCGGATGGAAGCAGATGGGAGCAGATGGCACATCCGCAGGGCTTCCGGGGGGTCTCAGCAAAGCGGACGCGGAACGGATACAGCGGATGCAGAAGGATTTGGCACAGCGATTGAAGCGCGATGCACAGCGGAAGCCTAGCGGATGCACAGCGGAAGCCGAGATGGAATGCCTGGCTTAAATTGCGCATGCAGGGGGGATGCATTGCGCAGCCCGCGGATATAAAGGGAGCAGCTCGCACGTGGCCAGCATTCGAGAAGAGACCTGCCTGCAGGATACATCGAGTCCTTGCCTGCCTGCCTGCATGCCTGCCTGCAAGCCTTGCTGCCAGCCTTCCTGCCAAGCCTGCCTCCAAGCCTCCTGGCCAGCCTCCCTGCCAGCCTTGCTGTCTGCCTGCCTGCCAGCCTTGCTGCAGCCTGCCTGCCAGCCTCCCTGCCAGCCAGTCTGCCTGCCAGCCAGTCTGCTTGGCCTGCTTGCCAGCCTTGCTGCCTGCTCCTTTGCTTCTCTGCGGCTTCGTGCCAGCTCTCTGCCAGGCTTCCTGCCAGCCTTGGTGCCATCCTTCCTGCAAGCCTTTGGTGCCAGCCTTCCTGCCAGGCTTTCCTGCCAGTCTTGTGCCTGCCAGCCTCCCTGCCAGCTCCCTGCCAGCCAGCAACCCCACAACCATGGGGAAGAGCGAAAGTCTCAGCAACCTGCCGCCATCCCTGGCAAGAGGGACAGGGCACCCTCCTGCCCCGTCCCTGACTCTGCTTTCTGCTGGGCTTCTGCTGCTCGGGCTGCCTCTTCTGGTGCTGGAGCTTTGCTGAAGCTGCTCTGGCAGTGGTGCTTCTGCTGTGTACTCTGCTGAAGCTGCTCCTGGTCCTGCGGTCTGCTCATCCTGCTCGTGCTCCTGGACTTGCTCGTACTGCTCATGCTCCTGGTCTTGCTCGTCCTGTTCGTCTGCTGGTGCTGCTGGTGCTGCTGGTGCTTGCTGGTTGCTGCTGGTGCTGCTGGTGCTGCTCGGTGCTGCTGTGCTGGTGCTGGTGCTGCTGGTGCTGCTGGGGTCCTGTGATTACCTGTGCTGCTGATCCTGGTCCTCTGATCCTGCGCTGCTGTGCTGCTGATGATGATGATCTGCTGCTCTGCCCGCTGATGGCTGATGATGCTTGATTATGATTCTGCTGGTGATTGATGAATGATGATGATGGATGATCCTGCTGGTGCTGCTGCTGCTGGGTGTGGAGGAGCAGCCCCTACCACCTGGGAGCCCCTCTGATGAGGGCCTATCTGGTCCTGCAAAGGAGGAGAGGCAGTTATGCGACAATGGGAGAGAGGCAAGTACTATATTGAGGAGGAAATGAGGATGAGGTGCTGGAGTGGCTGAGAGAGAAGACTACTGTGGTGGAAGGACACCGGCTGTACAGGGACACAAGCGGAATTAGGCTGCTTGGAGAGAGAGGGCGGAGAGAGAGAGGGTTACACTTTGGAGGTGCTCCTTGGCTGGTGGAAACATATGCACACCTGGTACAAGGAAGCTGCACTGAAAGAATCTGGCGGCCAGGCCACAGTAAAGCTGATGGACAGAGAGACCTACATCATGGCTAGTGCAGCTTCCTGGAGGGTGAGATCTGCCACGAGGAGCACCAGGAGCCCCTCTGTCTACCCTCTCTCTCCGGCAGCCTGCTGCGACCCAGTCCTCTTCCGCCGAGAGTCAGTCCCTGTCTCCAGCAGGTTTCTGTGGAGTTGTGCCACGGCGGAGAACCCGCGGACAGCTGTTGTCACCATGGTGGAGCATGTGGAGGACTCCCTGGATCGGTGGGAGAGAGGAGACATCGAGTCACCACAGTCGTAGCCGCATCCACCCCTCCAGCTCCGCCTCCACAGAAAGCAGAGAGCCAGACAGCAGGAGGGGCAGAGCCACACTGTCCTGCTGGAGATCAGGGACACCATCCGCACCAGTATAGATCTCCTCCCTCAGCGGTCAGCACCGACTCCTCATCCTCCAACCACAAGCCCTTCCTCACCTATATCAACCAGACCCTCAGAAATGGAGGAACCCAGTACCGGTGGTGAAGGACCCGATCACGGAGCTGCTTCACAATCCCTCCAGACCAGAGGAACCTGCTCCCACCAGTCCAGGTCTGCTCCTCCCCCAGGTGATGTCCCTCCCATTCCAAGGCTTCCACAGCCCCTCACCTACCAAGGCTACGGCTACCAGGAGTCCAGCAGCACAGGCAGCAGCCCTTCCCAGCCCAGCACAGAGTCATCGGGCGACAACCGTTGCCACCGAGTTCCACTGATGCCACTGATGCCAGCCACGCAATGATGACACCGATGACAGCGATGCCACCCACACCACCTGAAATGCCACCCACAGCCAGTCTCACGCACAGCTGCAGACCAGACAGCCCCACTACACTACTTCTTCCTCCCCACAGCCAAGCTGTCATAGTACTGGGGCTGACACCCATGGCATGGAGATGGACCTCTCAGCATCACAGGTCTGAGTCAGCTGTCTGAGAGCTTTCTCAACACACCATCACCTGTTGTCCTCTCAGGGCCAGGCACCCCAGTGTGCTTCAGACCAGCACTCCAGCACCACCCACCTCCACAGCACCTGGACCCTTCACCCCTGATCTGGGCAACCTGCGAGTGACCATAAGAGTGCAGGACTGGTAGCTGGCTACCTGTAGGTTTATTTGGACACTTGATTTGGGTCATTTTTGTTTTACAGCTTGTTGTTCAATAAAGTTTATCTTTGATTCACACACTTGCTTCATTTCTTTTTTTTTTTAAATAAAGTCTTGGTGGAAACTTTTAGAATTGGTTTAAGCCTTTGCATGCTTTGGGATGGGTTAAGATAGCAGTGGGATGGGCAGGGATACTTGTGGGATGGGTATATAGCTGTGGGATGGTAGGATAGCAGTGGGATAGATAAGCTCCAGTGCAAGCATAGTGGGACTGTATGGTCACCCTCCTGGTGCACACTATGCCCTTTTATTATCAATAATAATATAAAGGGGCTTAAAACCATATTTAAAATAAAAAACAATAAAAACTAACAAAAATATCAAATAAATTAAAAGTACATATAGAACAAAATCTGGGGGAAAAAAAATCATCCCTCCAACTCCCACTCCCACCCTGACAACAGCAATCACAAACAAGATGGGCTCCACCCACTCTGGGTTCCCAGCCCACCAGGTCTTCAATGCCTTCTGGAAGAGTATGAGAGAGGGGGCCATTCTAATCTCTGGGGGAATGATATTCCAGAGAGAGGGAGCCACCACAGAGAAGGCCCTTCTTCTGGGTCCCACCAGGTGTATGTCAGGGTTGGATAAATGTGACTGGCAAGAGATGTTCCCTCAGATAACCTGGTCCCAAGCCATGAAGGGCTTTAAAGGTGACAACGAGCACATTGAATTGCACCTGAAAGCAAATTGGCAACCAATAAAGCTCCTGCAGGAGAGGTGAAACATGGGTACACCGGGATTTGCACAAAACCATGCAGGCTGATACATTTTGCACCAACTGGAGCTTCCAGATGTTCTTCAAGAGCAACCCATGTAGAGCACGTTGCAAAAATCAAGACGGGAAGTGACCAGGGCATGAGTGACTTTGAGTAGGAACCGTTGGTCCAGGAAAGGGCATAACTGGTGCACAACCCACAGTTGTGCAAAGGCCAACTGCGGGTTGTGCAGTTGGCCTCATCGAGCAGGAGTCATTGAGTCCAGGAAAAACCCTAGATTACACACAGGGTCTGTCTGAGGTAGTGCCACCCCAACCAAGATACCTATGCATCAGTGGTGTGATACTGCCAGTTTACACTGATTCTAGCGAATTGGTGGCTCTGGTGAGCAGTTGGACCCACCTTTTCTTGTCCTATATTTCATTGCTCTTTAGCTCAGCTGATTCTGCAGAGTGGATTGCAGTGCCTCAGCTGTTTTACTCACCAGCGCTGAATAGAAGGGAAGTTTTGAAGCTTAAAAATGGTGGTTTTTGAATGCAGTGCACGAAGCATACGTAAGCACATGAAGCGGTCTCTCATAGAACTGATAGTAAAAAAAGTTTTAATCCCACGAGTTTATGTAACACTTAAGCTAATAAAAGCTTTGTAGGTAAAGGCCCTGTCACACTGCCCAACGAATGCAAAACTTTACTAAAAAGGACACAACGGACGAGCAAAATGTTCCATCCATTGTTATCTGCTCTCAAAAGGGGCAAAAATTTGCATAA
>BHFT01062524.1:0-40002 GCA_004320025.1 Laticauda laticaudata | reverse complement strand
CATATGACATATGTTACGACAGAGGTCATGGCACTGAGTCAGCTTTTTCCTGTCTCTCCAGGACCAAAGGTGAGGCAACCAGTGAGGAAACTGATGGGAATCTGAGCGCAAACATCAACACCGCCTGACTCCATATATTTAAATATTATATTATTGGAAGGAAGATATAGTTCAAATTATTGTAACTTACGCATCAGAGCATTGTCTCACTTTCTTCTAGCTGGTGTGTGGTGACGACAAGTATCATACACTATAGCCTTGGGGAAGGAGACAAGAGGGGGAAAAAAGGGCAGCATGAAAAGAGAAAAAAAGAACCAAATGTGGTGAGTGGAAATATATAGATAGTTCATACCCTTCTTCAACCTTTTGCTCTCACCCCACCATTGGCCAGCAGCCCTGTGCCAATTTCCTGTGAGACAGAGTTCTTGGAAAGAAACATATTTCTCTTCTATTCAGATGTCTTTAATGCTAAGTCCACGTCGTAGGGTGAGAGGGTGCATTTTCTACGACAGCATTCCAGAATTATCAGCTCCTAGTCCAAAGATTATTTTAACTTTTTTTTAAAAAAAGAGAATTGATATATCGCCGAACACACATCGGGACACCTATAGTACTTACAATAGTTGTGATGAACCTGTAACCACCTCCCTCCACCCCACTAACTATCTCGCCGTCCTTCTCCTCGCTCTGTATAAGTGTGGATATGGGGGATTAGGGGAAGTGCAATCTGTGCCTCTGCACAGCTTTACAATCCGCAGCTAGCCATGGCAGAAGCACGCACACTCAACTGTCATAGAGATGTCTGATAAGCTATCGGATCACTCAGAGACCAGAGGGAAAACAAGATCACTTAGTATCTATACTTTTATGTTCTATTATTATTACAACTCTCTGAAAGGCATCTTATATAGTTATGTTTGGGTGACTAACTGAAGATAAAAGCTGACAGAGTGCGAGTTCTACTGCGCATTGGCTAACATTGTGCATGCAGGCGCACTTCTTTCTTCGATTGGGTTGATTTGCAGATATACGTGTTTTTTGGTTTCTTCAGACTTCAGATCACTTTTCCTAACAGAGCGACAACACGTGCATACGCTAGGGCGAGTGTGGCTCTACTTCACTGCTAGTGATGTGACGCAGAGGGGGACCTCACAGACCCTATATCACCTGACCTTCCACCGCTATCCGATACAGTATAATTTCAAAAGAGTGTAATGTCATTTCCATAGTGAATACGCTGTCATATCTATGGCAGTCACATGTTGAAGCGTTTATCATCCGTATGTTTCTCTTACATTATTTATTATATTCTATCATATACTGACCATACACATTTCTCATAGTCACGTACCACTGCACATCTCGATGAGGATATCGCACAGAGGACGTATAGTGGATGACGACACACAAGCACAACATCACAACTCTTTAGTCATACATCCACACCACATACAGTTAATCACAGGGAGACACACTACACTAATAAAAATATTAAAAGGTATTACACGACATCAATTCGAAGCGAGAAATGAAAGACAAGGGGATCGCTCGCAACAGCACATCGCTAATTTGTGAGGAGTCTTCGTAGTCAACTAGCGGACTTGTTTTATAAAGTACGCCAGTCTATACAATAATCAATTGCAGCATGGATTTCTATTGTTCTTTATTTGTAATCTAGTTTGATTCCATGTGAGAATGGAAAACCTCTTGACGATCATTCATGAGAATGGTGCATGATTGCGGTCTTATACGCACGGGTGTTAGAGTTTGGGGAGACAGGGTTGTCGTGTGCAGAAGCATGACTGGTCACTTTAAGTTATGCTTATGCCTAGTTACCGATACGATCTCATGTGAAACAGGATCTTCCTTAGCACTTTCTGTCAGGGTAAAAGGTTGGCTTCGTTTTCGTGAGACTGGAGATACCAGACACGTGGCTTAGGTGGACCCATTTCTATATTACGCGTTATATTGCTAAGAGACACTCCCAGTTGAGGGAGGAATTTGAGGACCAGCTGCACACCGGTATTATATGATAGCGCACATTGTCGACATAGCTAAGTATATACTATAAGAAAAAATTCAGACAATCCCCCCGAACATATTATTATTTATCCCATAAAAAGAAGATGGAGACACGGCCACAATTTCAGGACTTTGACAGAGGGCGGTAGCAAGTGGGGCTTTTTGTGTAATAAAATCTTGATTGACAGGGGTTTATGTCAATCGCTAAGGGCCGTATAGATAATGTTCCTCACGGAGAGGGCTCGTCGTGGCCAGCTTCAAGCAGCTGTTGTGTCATTAAGACGGAGGAGACTGTGTAGAGCTGATGAAGAGAGCGTTATATGTTATCGGGCTAACGACAATGTACCGGGGATGGAGTCGAATTATAATGCTCGGTTCAGTATAGAGACCACCTGAATTTCGCGCGAGCCTATGCATTGAGATAGCGCACACATCATCACCACACTGATATTTATTATGGTTCGATTTGTGGGCAGCAGGGCCGGAAAGAGCAAGTCAGTTTTGTGCCCTCTTAGACAGAGTTGATTAGTTTAGGACACAGGAGGGAACACTCTGACAGTACGAATTATCTGGAGTTAGAGTCTATTCTCTACATCATCGTAGGTCATGCTCAAGGAGAATCATGCGTGGTGTCATATATCGCTCGCCTACTCGAGATTCTGAATCAGAGCTCATGCCTACATAGATACACGAGATAGCAACTAGGTAATAGTCATTGAAAAGCGTTGACTTATCAATACCGAGATAGGGAGCCTGGCACGTGCACTGCAGGACTCAGTGAGCCACACTCGTTGCTCAGGTGAGAGTGCGCCAAGCTCGCGAGATATGCGTAATATGGTCGAGTTGACATCACTATGTAAAGTTATGGTTGTTTCCACCTTGACTTTAATTCTAGAGACATCAATGGACAGATTACTACGCATATCTCATCATATATCTCTCTCTGCAAGAGCTATATCTTATATCAACATAATAATGTAATGTTCCGCATCAGCTCAGAGTTCAAAAAGAGAGACAGGCTCGGTGGTCGCAAGCTTCGTTGCAGGGTCATTTGCAGAAAAATTGACCCCTAAGCAAATGTAAGATTCATCCTTCACTACCAGCCGAGAATTCAGCTTGCCAAAGTCATACACCAACATAAACTTCATCTTTGGCCTCGACTCCACATCGGAGCGCGAGAGCACGTGCTGTCTTTTCTCGCACGAAGCTGCGCACGAACTCGAGAGGAACAAATAATAGCACAGTCGGAGAGACAGGACTGTACACATTGACTATCTGATGCTAGTTACCACTCATAGAGTCGAGAGGTACCTTACACCATACCAACCGACGCCATTCCAGGTTCAGCGACAGAGACGCGCATAACGTGGTCATACATAAGATAACAGCGCATGTCGATATCTATATATCATCTATCTATGCAGCACTAACATACTGAGTCGATTTTGAACTAACAAGCACGACCTAGATATACTCGGAGCTACTCAGTGCATAGAAGCCCATTGTGTGGACATAAACATAGCTGAATTTCTCCCTTCAAATACGGCTAAATTTGACAACTTATATTGTGTTGTGAAACATTTGTCAATGCATCTCTCAACCTGCTCCATTACCTGACAGTAAGAGACTATACATGGTTTAACAAATCAGATGTGAAATCCATAGAGGAGGTGGTGTTAATTGACTGCGCACTCCTTCCTAAGAAAAGCTCCTTACATCTGAGAAAACATCCAAGTTACCCTCAGAGTTTGCGATCTCCTCCTATCACTGTCCATATAATATCACATTTTATCTTACTATATGCAGAGCACGTCCCTGAAAGCTTACTGCCCACACACACAGTTAAATTCACTACTACCACCACAGTGTCACCAGGTCATTTTATTTTATCTCGCGACCCACACATATCCTGTCATGAGTACTTCAATCTACTCTTTCATATTAAGCATTATCCCGAAATGAATAGTAAAACTGATCCATAGATGAAAACCTTCTACAATGCTGTAACACCACACGTGGAACTGAACAACTAATTAACCCGTAGACGAATCGCTACATCCTTAACGAAATCCTGTGTCGATCTCATCTTCTGCAATAGTTTGGAATTAGGTGTATGGAGTACAGAATTGCAGAGGAAGTGGCGCGTGTCGGGCAGCCCATGCCCATCTCAAAAACTTGTATTGACTTTATTGTTCTCAACATTACGTCCCACTAACAAAAGTTCATCAAAGGCTGATTGTTATCCCGTCAATTATAACTTAAAAAAGGCAACTATGATCTCATAGGACAACAATCTCTCTATAGCCTTGCTTTGGCAATGGATTCGTATTTCAATAATTCAAGCGGATGCTTCTTTTTACGTGTTGTTGAAACCATTACAAAGCATATTTTACCTTGACAAAACAGTCGTTATATTATCTATATTGTTCCAGAACAACGGTGCGCGAAGAACCGAGGACAAAAAACAATTACGCGCTCACAATACATATTATTCTATTCTCTAATTATATATTATTATAAAGACAATCTGGTCACGTGCCTAACTCAAAAGACAGGATACCCAAAATTTTAGCCCACCTTATGTATTTACATTATTGTTAGGAATGGCAGTTCACAGTAGTACGAGCGATAAAGCACCACAGATACTATACCTTTATAGCCACCAGGTGCCTAATCACCCGCAACGGTTCCACACTGAGCGAAATCTCTTGCGACAAAACAAGCTAACGTTAGATATTGTACCATCTCGTCCACGGCGCTGCCACAGACCGTTATTATATAGACGGAGCACTGTTTACATTACCATCCAGATAAGGCGTCATATTTGAAGGTTGCTTCGGCCTCAACATCTGTTCAGGCCTTATTCTGGCCTTTCGCATCATCTCCACACACATACATTAACAGGTAGGCATTACTTTTTGTCATAAAGATTTTGTGTTCAACAGTGATTTTCTCGATCACTTCATAAAACTTTGGATATCAAGGAAGAGAACTATGTTAGAGTTAGAATTCGCTCAGCTGGCGGGTGCAAGTGCGTCTGAGTCAGCAGAGAGTATCAGAGGAGCTAATCTACTTTCTCGACTAGAGAAGTTTGATTGAATCGAAATGTTTTTCATAGTTTATAAAAACTATGACTACCAGCAGTATACAACGAATAGTTGGAGATGTGATCCCGAAGAAGACCTACCCGAGTGGAGAATTTATGGTGAGCACCCTAACAGAATTGCGATCATCGTTAGTGAACAAAGGCTCTTTTAGCTTCTTTGCACGACACGCGAAGCCGTGTTCTCAGTCCGTGATAATAGACAAGCTGTTGATCAGTGTAATGTAAGGCATTACAATGCGCACATCCTATCAATCGGTTTGACCAATTACTCACTATATATCTAGGTTCTCGCCAATTTTCTGGAATCCATTCATTCTGTACGTCCTGGTGAGTTTATCAATTATGTTGCCACAGACCTTCACTTCGTAGAAGCTAGACACATTGTTGTAGACATGATACATAGTTGTTCCATCCAAGCTGATGAGTAAAGGGACAAGACTTTGTCAAGTATTGACTCTGTGCCCTCTTTTTATATATTGTATATATAACTACTATCTAATAAAACACAGCTGTCTGTTTACTGTAATGTATAACACACAAACTCCATACTTTAACAGGAGAGAGTCGTGGTAGTATCAATTTAAGAGGCACTGCGAGATCCGTGGAGTAACCCATGAACAGTGTTAAAGCCGGTTGACCCAAAGAAGGGTCAGGGAGACAGAGCAAGAATCAGAGATGTGCAGCCGTAAGTCAGATAGGCTTGACAGATGAGAGGACGTGAGTGCAGCGAAGCTTTAGGTTTATAGATACATACAGTAAGAACACCGAGATAGGCGCTTGTTGGTTTACGCACAAATATAGTTTAGACTTATACATTTCTATGATAGCATAGTCAAGACCTAACGAGTCCAGAGGTCTTGGTGTTCATTCAACAGTCCATTCAGGGAGTATTCGTTAGCAAAGTCATGTAGACATATATTTTCCGTGGGTCATTATCAACTTAACAAATCATCCTTCGTTCTCCTCTCTCCGTGGAGCAATTGGCCACACACTTCAATGCCGTAATTAGAAATAGCTTCAAAAGCAACGCAAGAGAGCATAGAGAGCAGACAAGAGAAGCTAGCACGCCTAGCGACTGTTTGCTTATATCATTAAGAGCGAGCTATGTCATAACCACTAATCACTTTCCGCAAGTTAAAGTTACATTCCCTTTAAATACATAAACCAGATTACTTATTTGACCGTAAACCAGTTAGGGCAAACACGTCATCACCTAACATTCTAGCGCCCCTTTTAGGTAAGTAAATTTAGAGACCACCCGTGTTACAATTTTTATATTACACTAATGTTGTAGTCGTACATTCAGCTACTGAGTCAGTAACGATTTACATTAGCTCCTTTGCTTTTGTAAATGTGACTGCAAAGTAGTGTTTGGCTTCTGAACAGCAGTATGATGTGAGCGCCAAATTATAAATTTATCTTCTATATTATCTTTACTCACATGCTTCGAGGTATGTGTATAGTGCTGAGTGGTTCACCGATCTACTCACACACACACAGACACTACACACACACACATCACTATATCCATAGACTCACACTATACACAATAGATTAAACACTGGTAATTGCAGTTTGAACGAGTCTGATTCCCTTCTTCTTCTTCTATATTGAATTGTTGTGTTTACATTAGTTAGAATAGGGTCACAGTCAAAACCATACATGGTACTATATATATTCATAGACATACACTTATACATGTGGATTAAGCTCCACATCACCGCTTCGCTCTGATTGACTCCATCCTATTAGTGTTTAACCGGCAACATATAAGTGGTAGCCATTCTCTATTCACTCTTCGCATGGTAGGTCATGCGCCATTTCGCAAGCACAACCTCTGCGATGCGCGGATAGAGCGAGACTGCGAGTGCACGCCGTGTGGGTTCTACAACTCACCACCACACGCATGGTTCATTGTACCCGAATATGCAGTAGGTGTCAGATGGCTATATGATGACATATCAATGTGGATAACTATAAATATATCTTATTCTTCATATATTATTATAATAGTGGTGGGCCGTCGCGCACAATCTCTATCATCAAGAGAGTAGCGAAGTAGAAATATATTGTCGCTCTATCTATATTGAGTTGTGAGCTGTGTGATGCCATGGCAGTGTCTTAAGGAGTGTGGACACACACACTCGTGAGTTACATATCTACAGCCTCTTCTGCCAGTTTTAATACTTTATAGGAGGTGCAGTCGTGTATGAGGACGGTATTTAATTTTCTAATCATCTTTCCTTAGATTTTAAAACATGTTTGTTTTGCGTAATGTGTCAGAGTGCTAGGGATAGTTCTTTTGAATTTCTCACCGTATATATAATCTATTCTCTCATTGGAGCTGATATGCCCATATAGATTTCAGTTAGCTTCATTATTAGTTTTGTTAATTAAAGCGAGGATAGATGCAAGGAGATACTAGACAATGAGAGACTTATTCTCGATGTTCTTATATTCTATTTCTCTTTTCTAAACACGCCCACTCGGCATCTGCTAACAGAATATTTCAAGGGAGGGCTGAATATTGTGGTTAATTCAATCCTCACGTATAATCAATATAGTTGGGTTACGCTCTGCAGAACCGACGATAATGTTTAGTCGTAAAGACTGGCTTTTTGTAGTTTGCCTAAACAATCATTATGTATTTACATTGATATTGGTTCGGTTTTTAACACCACACCACAGTTTGGCGTTGCTGCCTTAAATTATATGAGGTGTGCTGGCAAATTGGTGCAAATGTTAGATAGAGGGCAGGTTTCTAATCTAAAGTGAGTTTAAGTTTTACACATAGTTGTTTCTTGCTGCCGCACGATTAATGCTGCTGACTTGAAGATGTGTAGCTGTTAAGGGCTGTGGGGCAAAACTTACGATCGTAATCTCAGAATGCAGTTTGATTAACACGCACACCTTTAACCTAGCCTTTATGGATCACAGTACAATCATTTGTTTGAAGAGCTTAGTTCGTGGAGTTTAAGATACTCCATTTCGCACCCAATGATGTTTTTGTCTGGAGGTAATGTATTGGCATCTGAGCATAGACTCTTCATTACCGTTAATGAATTTATTCCTTTTTTGCATTGCAGATTGCGCACAAAAGTAACTAAGAGGTCCTACATAATTAGTGAGAGAATTAAGATGTATCCTGCAAAGGAGCAGGAGAGATTGGCATAAAGGCAATTGCTAAAAGGAACTACGATCATTTAAAAGGTGAATGAAGAGTCATGGAAGGATGCCAAAAGGTACCTCCGCAGCAAAATCACATTGGGTGCACAGACTGGATATTTAAAATAAAACTGAAATGAATGGGACTGTTACCATAAAGTAGGTTAGTATCTCAAGGCTTTAATCAAACTGCCATTGATTACGATGAAGTTTGTGCACCAGCCTTTTAAAGCAACATCTTTAAGAGCAGCATTAGTGTGTGGCAGGCTAGAGAAAAACTATGTAATTAATCATTTAGATTAAGAACTGCTTATCTACATGCACCATTGCAGACACTTAACGTTACTTTAGAAAACCAATTGGTTTGTAAAAGAAATACATGTAAGATAATGAATGCATTGTTGGAAACCTGCAAAAAGACGTCCTTTACGGACTGCGACACACAATCTGATTTGAAGTGGAAGCCAATATCTATAGTGGTGAAAGAGTTAAACATATAGGTTTTTAAATCCTGGAATTTAGCAGAGTCCATGTGGCTTGTTTAAAAAGAAAAAAATGGAACAGGATTCTGTCTACTATTTGTGTATGGTAATTACAGATGATATTTGCTTAATTAACAAAACTAATGAATTGCAAGCGGGCTATGAGACTTATATCATTATTAGCCAAGAAGGTTAAAGGTAAAAACCAGTTTGGAGAACAATTAGAAACAAATATCTAGGCTTGACACCTACCAAAACAAACCAGCAGTGGTTCTTAAGATAGTGCCAGGCCGAACGTATAGACATTTGCCAATTTACGCATTAAAACGTATAAGATGGAACTTTGTATAACTGGCAAAGACTCAGTATGAGTTCAGGAAGTGCCATCTAATCGGAGTCACAAGTCCAAATTTAATAAGGGCCTATATATTCCCAATCCTTTAATTGTAGCTTCGATCATCTATAATCAAGCAGTTGCTCGAGGCTCAATATAGCTCAGTATAGTGTAAAACTCAGCTGGCACGTTTTTATATGTCCAGAATCCACATCAACTGTCAATTGCGCAAGCACTTCAAGGCATGATCGTAGATCAATCTTAAGGTACAATGAACCATGGGCCATGCTATATAGAACCAAAGGGGATTTTGACGTCCTTAGTTCGCCTAGTGCAGATGCAAGTTTTCGCAATAATAAACACAGAAAATCAACTTCTGGAATGGCTATATTTTGGTGTAACAACACTAGATAGGATGGAGGTCAATCAGAACAACCAGCATATTAGCTGATCCACAATGGAAGCCGGCAATTCCATGTAGTCCCATCTACTTATGTACTGATATTAAAACTGTACAATAACAATTATTGGGAGACATGGCTGACATAGCTATTCAAGATCCAAATTACAGTGGGTATTAGGGAATAAGTCAGGCAGCTATAAATTAGCTACTAGTATGGCGTAACACAAGATCCAACACAGACTGATCCTAAAGAACTAACTGCCTATGATGACCGAGAATCAGTCAAAATGGACTAAATTAACATTATGGAATACATGCATGATCAGAGAGAAAACCCTCTGCAGAGATATAGTTACTACAAAGCACAGGCCAGTAATGGAATTTACTGAAGTGTACAAAATAGTATGAAATTAAGAACTGTAAAGGTGTGTATTATAAACTAAAAGGGGAGAATGTTCAGATGATATACTGTGTCTTGCCCTAACTGGTTTCGAGTACAAAATATAATCCCTGGTTTGAGTATGTTAAAGTGGAATGTAACTCTTAACTTGTGGAAAGTGACTTGAGGAGTTCGGTAGAACAACATCCTCTAAAATAAGGTATAGACGCAGAAGCGTGCTCGCTCTCTGGCTCTCGTGGCTCTCTGGCTTTGAAGCATTCCTTAATTACTGCTTGGAAGATTTGCCATTGGCTCGCACTGGAGAGATGAACGAAGGACGCTGATTTGTAGAAGTGAAACCGATCCCAGGATAGTTCTTACATGGATCTTTTGCAACTGAATAATCCCTGACATGGACTGACTATTATGAACACACGACCTACGTGAGACTGTATTTTGACATGCCTACATATAAACTTAATAAACCTATATTTGGTCCGATACACAAGCAGTATCTGGCGCGTTTACTGTATGTGTATAAACCCTACACAGCTTAGCTCACCTCCACTATTATCTGTAAGCCTACTGACCTACGCTGCACTTCTGTTCTTTTGTCTTCCTAACCCTGGCTTGGGAGCGAACCCAGGCCACGATAAACACTGCGTCTCATGGCCCCCCAGAGTCGTCAATAGTCAACGTTTTAACCTAGCGAATTAATACAATTTTATGTAAGAAGTGAACGTTTTGTGTCGTTAATACGCATACCAGTAAACAACCACTAGCGTGTTTTATTATTAATAGATTTAAATTCATATACACTCTAAGTATAAAAAACAGGCACAAGTCAATCTATCAAAGTTTGCTCCTTATAATCCAAGCTGATGAACAAACTACCTCTTTGCTATCTGCTGTCTCAAAAATGTAGATCCTGAATCTACGACAGTCAAGGTCCTTGGAACATAATGTGAAAATCCACCAATCGCGTCAGAAGAATGGGAATCCAGCAAAATGGGAAACAGGACTAAAGATGAGAAGAATTGTATGCATAAAAGATCAACAGAGCCATTTTGCATGAATTCCAGTGGCCTTTATAATCATTACACTGATCAAGCAAGCTCTGGATATAATCCACCGGAGACTAGAGAAACACGCCGTCTCGAGTGTTGCAAAGCTAAAAAGAATTTTTATGTTCACGAGATAATATGTTAGATGCCTCACATAAATCATATACAACGGCATAGCTTGTTCAGGAACACATCTACTCAACCAAATGGTTGGTGATTGCTGAGTCAGGTTAAATAAACTAGTGAAAAACATTATTCACAAAATCGCACGAGAAAGCAAGCTTATTCCGTCTTGACCTACACCAACGTCTACATAGATTCTATTTCCCTTGATGAAAGTCATGATAAGCTAACGTAACTCTCACTTGAAATCTCTTGCCACAAAAGAAAATTTAAACTTAACTGATAATAACCTGGAGATTGATGGAACGAGGCAGACAGAAGTGCTTCGAAAGAGATGAATTCAAGAGAAGCAACCCTGCACGAAGCAAGATAACGAATCTCCTACTGCATACGCAATAAAAAGTTCGTCACTTTACCATTAGGTCCTTTCAGGTGTGACGATGGACGCATGAGTCCTTTTAATTGGTTGTTTGCAAAATTGCTAGGAAAGATGCGGTTTAGAATTGCTGCGATAGAAGGGTTTCCTCTTGTTTATGTGCTACAGTTGATGCATTCAGTCCTTTATGCTGTGACCATAAATTTTTTTCCTGTATCGGCTTTTGGAAGTTAGAGCAAACGTGTACCAGAATTGGTCTTTCACACCAAATGTGATTTCTTTTTCGGATTGAAGCTTCATGTATTAGTGAATGGGTGAATTTTTTTTTTGTTCTGGTTTGGGAGTTTTAGTGAACATCAAGTTTGACGACCTCTTTGACTTCAAGTAAAAGAATTGTGTGTATGGCTTCAACATCGCGTTTAGCACCGTGTGAATAAGCAATATATGATCATCCATCTGAAGATAACCGAGAAGTATGCCATCAAGGGAATGAGCTAGATTGTTGTCTATGAGATATGTTGCCGTGTTTTTGAAGTGTATAAATTGCGGATCACATCATTACGTGAAGTGAGACTTTTGTCGTGGACGTATGTTGAGACAAAAGGTCAAATCCATTTTTTGGGCACTGTTGGAAAAAATTCTTTTAATTTGTAACTCCATAAACTTGATTCAATTCAACTATTGCCACGAAGATGATGAGTCGAGGCATTTGTTAAGCTGTAGCATTGCTGTTATATATCTGTTTCAATCCAGATTAGTGTACAGCATTTTGTAGAAGGTTCATTAATGATCAAGGTTCATTTCACTTCATTTAGGCGTCTGCTTATATGAGGTTACATTGAAGTCACGCAAGAAAATACAAAGCCGTGTGGCCCAATGTTGCCTCAGTAGTAGGTGAGAACTTGAAGATGCCGTGTTACATGTTCGATGTCCGATATTCAGGGGCTCCTGTAACATAGGTAAGAATCCAAAAATGTTGCATCATTTAAGACACGTTCACAGACGCATGCTTCATAGGCAAGAGCAAACTCTTAGGTAACTGGAGGTTTTTACCGCTGTTAGAGGACTTTTTGTAGCAGACTTTAGCAACCACCACTCCTCTCGATGGATTCTCACAATTCTGATTGTAACATCGAAGTCCTTACTCTACTGTCGTTAATGGAGTCAGGGAGATAGACTCATTGAGCCATGTTTCACAGACAACTATAGAATGTCCAAAGTATAGCCATATGTAGTATTTAGTAAGGGGAGAAATTCAGGTATTTTATTCACAAGGCTTCTTGCACTGAGTAGCTTGCATTTAAGGCCAGTTGTAGTTCGAAATGAGGTAGTTAGAGGCATACGTGCCTTGGCTTGTGTCATGGTGGATTGGTTGAAGTAGGGTTGGATGCTGAGTTGTGGGTTGTGTGACTTACTTTTGAAACAGTCAGCACAGTAGTCAATGTACAGGTCCTTCTCTCCACTGTCTAGATGTTTTTTGAGTTCTGTGCAGAGTTCATGGGAGCAGACATGTTGCTGTATGGTTAGATCAGGGCAAGAATGGAGGTTCTTATGGTTGGTGTTGCTTTTGGCAAGTGAATTTATGGTATAAATGAATTTACATTTGCTAGGGTCATTTTTGCAAATGACCCTGCAGAAGCTTGGGACCACCGAGCTGTCTCTCTTTTTGAACTCTGAGCTGATGCGGGAAACATCAAGTATTTCATTGGGGAGATGCTTGATGCTTGATAGACACTGATGATGTTGCAGAAAATTATGATGTCATCATTGTCATTGATGTCCTCTAGACCAAAAGTCAATGTGGAAACCAACAGTAGATTACAAATGGTGATTAAATGACCATAAGATATTGCAACTATGTGGAATTCACCTAAAGAGTTGTCATAAGTCAGTGAGATCATGTGATGTCACATTTTATGATTACATTGCTTGATGATGTAGTTGTCAATACAATTATAGGCAGCCCTTAGTTTAAGAACATCCGACTTAAGGACAGCCCCTAGATGCAAGCAGGCTGCCTCCTACTAAAATTGTTGTGTAGTGTTCTCCTTCCTTAAACTTCCAAATCTCTGAAGCCAAACAATGTTTTCAGGATGAACTGAAACCACACATTTATTATTTATAGCCTGGTTTCATGAGGTTTCAGTGGTATCTGAAGGCATTATGTGACTTCAGCAATTCTTAGGCTCAAGAAAGGATATGCCATTTTAAGTACAAGTTCTGAATTGAATACAATTCAAATTAAAGACAGGATTAGGAATTGAAATTGTTCTTAGCCCTAGGATTGCCTGTGTCATCATTAAGCAAGAATTGGCTGTACCAGAATCTTGCAAGTCTGAATGTGCTTGTCAATCCTCTCTCCTTTTATGTTTTATGAATTGGGAGGGGATTGTCTGAATTTTTTCTTAAGTTATTAACTTAGCCCAGGCTCACGCTCTGCTTGTCTGACCATTTCATCAGGAGCAGCTCTTCCTCCTCTCCTTCAAGGCCATTCTCTTTCTCCTCTACAGGTACTGGACCAGCTGGGTCACCTAAGCCAGTCATTTTCTCCCAGTCCTAGAAAGAAGGCAAACCTTTTCTGAAAAAGTTGCTAAGAAATCCTGTTTCTGAGATCTATTGGTACCTAGCATAAGCATAAAATTAAAGTGACCAGGTCAATGTTGCAAGACAAACCTTCTCCCCCAAACTTCAACAGTGGTTATATTTCTGAAACAAGAATTGCACCATTCTATTTGAATTCATTTCCAAGAGGTTCATTCCATGAATCAAACTAGATTACAAATTAAAGGAACAATAGAAAATTCATGTGCAATATGATATTGTAATAAGACTCCTTATGAACAGTGGCTATTGCTAGGTAGAACTCTACACCTGCTCATTCATTTTCAGTGATCCTGTTTTCATTCTTTCAATTTTAATACTTTCCTAATATATTACATGTTACCTCCCATGTATTTAAACTGTACTTAAAAGCATGCTAAGAATGGGTAATTCTTTCATGGTTGTTCACTTACAAGTGATTGTAGGTCATTATCCAATCATTTAAAGGGCACTAATGAGAAGCATTTAAAGGTTTTAGTGGAATATCATTGTAAAGGACAAGGGAAAAGTTACTGACTGTAAATTTTTATGACCATTTCTTAGGAAATGTATTACATTTGAAATTTATGTATCTAACAAGGAGTATAATAAAAGCTGGGCTAAAAAATAATTTGGAATCAAAGTAATGCAGACAGATAAGCCACCACACACTGCAACACTGCATGCAGTACAACTTTCTTCTCTGTTTGGAGTGATCTGAAAGGGTCTGAAGAAAACAAAAAAAAAACCCGTTTTATGGAAATCAAAAGAGGAAGAATCCGTACATTGCCAATTTAGCAATGCATAGACTCACTCTGTTCTCTGAAAGCCTTTTATTCTTCAGTTAGTCACCAATACTTTCCAAAGTGCCTTTAAGAAGAGTTTATTTGCACTTGAAGAGGAATGTCTGATTCTGTGATTTTGTTTCCCCTGGTCTGAATGATTCCGATACTTTCAAACATCTCTTACAAGGGGAAGTTATGTGGTGCTTCTGCCATGTCCACTAGTAAAGCTAGTGCCAGAGGCAAAAGAACAATTCCCTAATCCCCCATTCCACATATCAAAGCTGATTTAACAAGAGCACAAGGACGGCAGATAGCTTGTGGGTGGCAGGAGGTGGTTACAGGTTCATCACAACTATGAACACCTTAATGCCAGTCCCATTTCAATTCTCTTTTTTTAAAAAAAATAAATAAATTTTGGCTCAGGAGGATAATTCTGGAAACAAAGCAAACAGAGTGAGAAATGCCCTCCTCACCCTACATGGACTAGATTAAAAGAATCTGAATAAGGAAGAGATAATATGTTTCTTTCCAAGAACTCTGCTCTCCCACAGGAAATTGGACAGGGCTGCTGGCCAATGGTGGGTGGAGCAAAAGCAACTTGAAGAAGGGTTGAACTATCTATTATTTTCCTCACCACTATATCTTTTTTTCTCCCTTTCAGGTGCCCTTTTTTCCCCCTCTTGCTTCTTCCCCAAGCAATGGATTTGTTCAAAAAAGGAAGGTGGCAATCTGATTGGTAATCCAATAATTTGAACCTATTTCATACAATGTGTTTTTTAAATTAGGTCAGGGGTTGATTTTGTGAGTTCCCACAGTCCTCAGGTTGCTCACCTTTGGTCTGGAGAGAAGGAAAAGCTGCCAGCTGCATGCTCTGTAACATGCATATGCATTGTTTCTCTAGATGACACTGCAGCCAAATGTGTAGGTGGATCAACTGGCCAGCCCACACCAACAATAAATAAGTATGTCCTGTGGCAAGAGCCAGAAAGAAGAATGTGACACTGAAGCATGGAGTAGATTGTACAATTATTAGAAACATTTTTGGCCATAAGTGAAAGTGTTATGATTCTTCTATGAGCAACCTGATTAAAATGTGGCATGGCTATCAGGAACAGCCTGCTAGCTGTCATCTGACCATCTTTCACATGGGTTGAGTCACAAAGGAAAACATATGTATTTTCCATTTGCAACCAAAAAAAGAGAGAGGGGCACTAATCAAACAAACGCAAGCCTTGTGACACCTTAAAGACTGTTATAAAACTATCAGATTTAATATGGTGACATCTTTTAAATCTCAACCCATAATTTTCACATGAATATGGCAGGCATAAAATTGCTGATGATAGATAGATGGATAGACAATAGATAGGTAGATAGATAGATAGATAGATAGATAGATAGATAGATAGATAGATAGATAGATAGATAGATAGAGATAAGGGTGAGAGAGAGGAAGAGACACAGAGAAAGAGACAGATAGAGAGAGAATATACTGAGATCCAAATGTATGTAAAAATAAATCTTATACTTTTAGGCTGCTGCAAAACTCTTAAATTTGTTGGTTGGTTGATTGCTTTCAATCAAACCATCCAGTCAAGCCAGACCATACATATTTCCAATGAGTGGATGGGGAGGAAACCTCCCTCTTATCTTCAGACAAGTGCAGCAGAAACACTGCTTGACCTCTGTGGCTATTCCCTTATGCGAGAGCAATGGTTTTCCTCTTTGGGCTATTGAACCCGCCTAGTAAGGGCATTCATCACTTGGATTTGAAAGCAAGAATTTCTTATAGCTCTATCATTTAGTTTGCATGTGCTGGAATTTTCTGGAAGCAAGCCTCTTATGATCATATATCTGCTCTTTACCACTTAATTTGAGCTTTCTGCTACAGCTGTCTCTTCCTAGGTAGCAAATCATTATTTCAGGCAATTAGCTACAACACCTGGTTAAAAAAAGTCCCATCTCTGTAGGGAAGAAAACATGAAATGACTCCTTTCATCATTTTCTTCTTCTGAAAATGGCTGACTACCAGGTTCTGGCCTCTGCATGCAGATCTGACAATCACATCTACATGGAACTGCTTTTTTTTAAAATAAAGTTTAAAATGAAAAAATGAAAATGAAACAAAAATATTTTAGAATATATATATATATATAAAATTGTAACTAGTCAACTAAAATAGTCATCAATGCAAGTACAAAATTTTTTGACACCTCTCCCCCATCTCTCAAAATCTTCTCTTCGTCTAACTCATTTCTTAACTATGAACAAAATCTTAGTCTTGTCATTCAGCAAAGTCCATTAAAGACTACGAAAGGAAAATAATACCTGTTTTAAATTTAATCAAGTAAATCAACTCTATATTCCTTTCCTATACTTTAATTTTTGCTTTTGATCCCTTCAAATAATATCCTTGAGCCTGATTTATTTTCATCTTCTCTGTCTCCTCAGCAAATCCTTCAAAACTTTAAGAGATTTCTTTTGTAATTCCAATCAAAAAGTTATCTAAATCTCTCTTCTGATGCAATTTTGATACTTATACATCCTTTCCAAATATCGACATTAATTGGTTGCATTTGTATATCCAGTCTACCATCTTTTTCCATATCATGTTTATTCCATGTCATTGTCATAATTATATCCACATTCAAATCTATTTTAGTATAAATATAATTTTCCAATATAATTTGTTTCTCTTCTGTAATATTTGTACCCCATCCTTTTATGTTGTTAAACATTGTTAAGATTAATTTCTGAGTCCATAATTCACAAATGTCTATAAAAATTGTTCACAAATGTCTAAAAAATCCACTGTTAAAATTTTGTACTACTTTTCTGTACAACTGTGTGAGATTTGAGTATTATTCTTCTTTAATTATAAACCTTATCTTTTTGATTTATCAAATGAGGAAATAGTGCTGGAGATGAAGGGGCTTACACTTACAGAATAACAGAGTTGGAAGCAATCTGGTGTAGCAGAAGACCTACACTATTCTAGACAAATGGTGTTCAATCTTTTCTAACTAAATATAACTAAACCAATTTTAACTAAAAAGTACTAATTGTGATAAGGTTAAGTGTGACAGCTTTTTAAAGATTTGGTAGATGATTACTGTCTGAGAAAGAAGAAAAGAGAGAGATAAAAGTGCAATAATTGTGGATCGTTAGGGCTAAGAAACAATAGATACTATAAACATAGATACTCAGAAAAGCTCCAAAGATAATATATAATAAAAGGGCACTAAGGGATGAGAATTAGTGTACGTACCTTATGGTTTAAGCATGATAGAAAACATTATACAGTTTGCATATCTTTTCTCTTGCATTATAAGCACACCATACAATTCTGGCAAATCATTTTTTTTATCAAACAAATGTTAGAACATGGTGATATTGTGTTGCCTTAAGTGTCTCAAAATATTGTCCAGTTTTGCAGTTGCTGGCAATGTCTGTATAAAGAAACACTTAATAAATACTCATATATTACATTTATGGAGCCCATTCCATTTTCTTTGGAAGATGATGAATTGTTTTTGTCGAATCAAATCAATTTAGCAGTGGTGGATGATCTTCAACCAGCAATAGCAATTAAATACAAAAAATATTTACACAATGCATTCATTAGAGAAACCTGAAGATTATTCTCATACTTCAAAACTTTTTTTTCCAAAGTAAGAAAATTAAAACAATAGCTGTGAATTCCAAATATTCAGTTTCATTCTACTGCCCCAGTGATCTGATGCAAATTGTCACACTGGCAAATATACCTCAGTAACAAAAAGTATTTTTTTGGAAATATCCCATTCCATTCATAACCACCATAGTTACTTTGGGTAGATTTGTCAGCCAATATTTCAGAAACCTACAGGTTGAGAGAGGCCTCCTTCCACTTGATTGGCCTATTGTTTACACTATGAAAAAGAAAAGTAAAAAGCAGTTCAAGCACTAATTAACAATAATACATTTATGGTTAGAGTTGGATTAGGGTTAGGGTCAGAGAGGATTCAAAACAGGAAAAAAGCCATTTTATACTGTGCTGATAATGACCTGCTAGTAGCAATGGCAGAAATAGCCCTGAACACATTAAAAGGAAACTTTGCTCTGAAATCTACATAGTTCTGGACTTCAAAGAGAAAGAAGGAAGTCATTAAAACATTCTCACTCAAAAAGAAGTCCATCATTTGTCAGTCAGGAGATTTATTGGACCCTTAATAGGGGAAACTATTTTGCTGTTTGACTATTTGATTAACCTATTAGCTGGAAAAACCATGGATCTTGGTGAGAAAATGTATCTGGTACTGTGTCATCAGATGGAACAACTGCAGGGCTGGGTGCTTACTATGGGGACCAGGACACTAACTGGTTAGATGATGAATATGTACCATTCTTCAGAGAACTGATTTCTGTGATAATAACACCATGAAATTCTAAAGTTCTATGATGCAGATCAGAGGTGGTATTCTGACCAGTTCTGACCAATTCTGGAGAACCGATAGTGGAAATTTTGAGTAGTCTGGAGAACTGGCAAATTCCACCTCTGACTGGAGATTTTACAGTATCCTTCCCCTGCCATGCCCACCAAGCCATGCCCACAGAACCGGTAGTAAAAAAATTTGAATCCCACAACTGATGCAGACAAATAAGCCTGAAAAGGACAGACTGAATCTCATTTTTCTCCCCAGAAGGATCTTGGCCATTTCTGATATTGTTAGAACAGCTGTCAATGCTACCTCCATAGGATACAACAATGAATGAGCTCTTAAAGGTTAGTCAGCAGCTTGCCTTAAGAAAAAAAAACAAGTCACTATGCAAAGGACCAAACAGGTCCATTTATGATGACCATCTATGTGTCTTATTCTCAATCTGAACCCTTAGATGACTCCATGTATCAGCAGGGTACTCTCTATGAGTGCCGAGTACTCATAGTACTCTCTATGAGTACTCTCTATGAGTTCCATCTTTGTGAAACCTCTCAGATATAATTTGGACCTCCCACAAAGTTCAGAATCAGCTTGGCCTGATAAGAATATCAATTGTGGCTCTGTATAATGAGGCAATCTCCCAAGCAATATCTAGAAGGTTAAACATTGAGGCTATGGGGTCATTGTACCATCATTGATATCTATGCCATCAGCCTTTATAATCTTGCAATTCACATTTGACAGGATATTGTTTAAATCCTCATATATATAATGGTCATTATGAACCATGATTAAAAAAAAATTCTAAGGGAGCATTGGGTAATAGTATGGATAAAGGAAGGAAGTCAACATATGTGCTGTTTTTAAGATTGGTTTGTATAGGTGCCAGTTGAAAAAAGTCCAGTTCTAATTTAATATATTCCTCTGAAACTTCATGGATAATTGCCATTTTGTATTAGAATATGCATTGTTTGTCACAGCACATCCTCTTCCTTGCACATCTCCTCTTTCTATAATAGATTTTTTCCCCACACAATCTTTCATTTTTATAATGGAATAGGCAATTCCAATGCCTCAATCTTCCTGGCATGACCATACCCAAGTTCCCCTGCCATCCCTCCACAATATGGGATATGAGTTAACAGAATAACAGAGTTGGAAGGGACCTTAAAGGTCTTCAACTCCAACCCCTTGCACAAGTAGGAAACCCTATACCATTTCAGACAGATGAAACCTGTTCCAGTGGTTAATTGTTCTCACTCTGGAAATTTCTTCTTAGTTCTAATGATGCTTCTCTCCTTGATTAGTTTACAAGCTGATCGGTGTAACTTTTTAATCTACACATACTTCTTCCTCCCCAACCACTTGTCCCTGTTTCTTTGATCATGAACATTTCATCCAATTAGGTTTACTGATAGTCTTTTCAAACTTTCCTTTTAGAGTGGATACCCTGATAGGATTGCCCACCTGAAGATATTTTTATTTTCTATTACTTTCTAAATCTTTCCCATATAGTCTTATCCACACCTTCTTTTCATTAGACAAATTTACATGATTAGGGAATGGTATGACGCTACCATTGCCCTCCTGAAAAATAATAGGCAAAATCTCCACATACCGATGGGGAATTTAGCTGTAAAAATATCTCTATAGTTTATTTTTCAGGGTACAGTTAAACCTCTCTATAATGGTGACTTTAGTCTCACAGTGGGTGACAGAATGTTGAATGCTAAAAGTTTCTTCAGAGAAATACTTAATAATTCTTTACTGGCATCTGCTTGTAGTTTTCACAGTACTGTTTCTGCTTGTATTTTTCACATTTCCTGTTTGGAAAATGTTCTGAAAAGCAACACTACTTCATTCCCTGACTTATCAAATAAAAGGAACATCCGGGTATGTTTAGATAGCACATTGATAACAGTTAAGATGAAATATTTTTTGTATTTTTCTTCATAAAAGTTTGAGAGATTTTTGTGATCAGCCTTCCACTGCTGAACAAAGCCAGAAAATTAATTCTTGCAGGTTTAAGAAGGATTTAAGCATCTTGTCCTGAAAGCCATGTTTTGGCTTGCCTCATGGAAAGGTTTTTATCATATTTTATTCTCTCTTGGAAAAGAGAATTCTCATCTCATAACTCTCTACAGAACGAGGTGTACACATAAAAATCC
Organism: Laticauda laticaudata; assembly: GCA_004320025.1. NCBI lineage: Eukaryota > Metazoa > Chordata > Lepidosauria > Squamata > Elapidae > Laticauda > Laticauda laticaudata. The sequence goes on along the minus strand of BHFT01062524.1, from coordinate 18,594 downwards.
CTTAGAATATTTTCATACTTCATTATACTGAAATAAATGATCACATATTGCCTTATACATATGGTTTTATTAGTAATACAGAGTTTAGAAGGACCTATCTATGCCTTTGAAAACGTGACTCTCATTATCATCTTCAGAAGATGAAGACTCATAGCACACTATTTATAGACTTCTATACCCTTTCTCAGTAGTTTGTGTATCATGAATCATACCCACTGTCACAAGCAAGCCAGTGTTAACTTGAATTGCAGCTCTTTAACTCACAGGGCAAATAGCATGGTCTCTCTGATAGAATGGAATCACAGCCATATACTAGATCAGAAAGTCTACAGAAGATTTGTGACAGCAGTGATTACCATAGGAATATAAAAGTGCCCCCCCTTTGAACTGATTGCTGTCCAAATAGTATTAATTCAAAGACTGCAAAAATAAATCATATTCTCTTAGTGTTCTATCTGATCCACTAGCATCTGCATACCAATAAATAAAGCCAGTTACTTAGCTTCCCAATGTCCTTTGCTGAGGATTAAAGATGAACTCTTTACCATTTCACAGGCTGTCAATAAATATTATAAGATACATCCTGTTTGTCTCTGATGATCATCAGTCCAGTAAAATAAAGGAAGGTGTATGTATATATATATATATATGGATCTTTGGTTATTCGGGTTTTCTCCCGCGTAGAATTGGAAGTATCTAGGCAATGTTTTGATGAAGTCCTCATTCATCATCTTCAGGCTTGTTTCTTCAGCTCTGTGCTTCTCAGAGTAATGTGAGCTTGCAGCTGCTTCTTCCTTTTAACTGCTAGTGGGGGTGTGACTTGATTGGGTGGGGGTTTGGCTTGTGTTCTGATGTGGGGGGGTTGGCTGTGTTCTGATTGGCTGTGGGTGTGTTTCTGCTTAGGTGGGGGCTGGCTGTGCCAGGTTAGTCTTAGTTGCTTGGGGATTTGAGCTGGTGAGCTTGTGATCTTTGTTGTTTGGCTTCGTGATTCTGGTCGTGCTCACTTCTCATGGTGAGTGTCAGTTTGCTTCTTGTATGGGTCAGAGGGGTTTGAAGCGGGTAGTGGTGCAGCTGCAGTATTGGATTCTGTTCATGGTTTGTTGTCTCCTTCTTCTGTGTGGTGTGTGAGTCTTTTTCTGCGTGGAAGTGTGGTGGTAGCACCTTGTGTGGCACTTGTGGGTGTGGGTCTGGTTGTCATTCTTCATTATTAGTACGTGTGTGTGTGTGTGGTGTGTGTTGTGTGTGTGTGTATATATATATATATATATATATATATATATTATATATATATATATATATATATATATAATAATATATATATATATATATATATGTTTTTTTTAAGCTTCACGGTATTACATGTGTGCTGTTCAGCTTCCTTCGGGTATTTCCCACGTCATTGCAGTGCTTTCAAAGTTGTAGCAACGTTTCAGCAGAATCTCATCTGCCATCATCAGGCTTCTGTATGGATGTGGGTTCTCAGCGTCTTTTGATTTCAATTCGAGCTGCCTATTCTGATTGGCTGGGAGTTTTGGTCTGTGTTCACTGGACTTGGCAGTTTGTGATTGGATTGTTGTTTCTGGTTTCTTCTGTCTGTTTTGTGGCTTTGATTGGCTGGCAACACTCTGTTCTTGTGTTCGAGGCTTTCAGTGCAGCTTGGCTTTGTGTGAAGACGGCTGCTATCCATTAGGAAGCCAGGTTTCACCTGGGTGCCTGTGGGGGGGTGTTTGAGTTGGAGCATCAGAGGGAGTCTGTTTGTGCTCAGTGTTGTTGCCTGGTTTGTGTGTGGAGATCTTTCTATTTGAGAGTGCAGGCTTCCAAATGATTGACAGTCTGCTGGAATCATCTCTTCTATTCATGCTTTCAGGTCTTTTTTCAATCTCTATGGCTTCTCTGATGATTCTGTGGCTGGGTTTTCTATAGTGACTAGGGTTTTTAGTGCCATTGAAGTTGATGTTTGTGACCTGTGGTTTTCATGTGTTGGACTATCTGAGGAGGTGTGTTCCAGCTTTTTTACTGCATTTTTGTGTTCATCTAGGCGGGTACTTATTCTTCTATTGGTCTCTGTCCAATGTATGTGGCCAGGCATGATGTACAGGGAACTTCGTATATGCCTTGGTTTTCCAGGTCAATTTGTTCTTTGGTGTTTTTTAGGATGGCTGCTATTTTTTTGTCTGTTTTGAAGGCAGTCTTGATGTGATGCCTGTGTAATATCTTACTGATTTTATCTTGTAGTATCTCTTATGTAGGGCAAGACAGCTGTTCCATAGGTCTGTTGATCTTCTAGGTCTCTGTTATGTCTTGGTGTGTTTTTGTGGATCAAGTTGTGATTTTGTTTTTGTGGAAGCCATTGGCTGTCAATACTTTAGTCAGGGTGCATATTTCAGTCTTTATATGTGTCTTGTCTGCCAGGGGTTTGGTTCTGGTAATTAGTGTTTATAGCCACGAATTTATCTGTGCTGGTGGGTGGTGGGATTGGGCGTTGAGGTAGCGGTTGGTGTGTTTTTCTTCTGGTATATGGTGTGTCCCAGTGTGCCATCTGTTCTTTGTAGATTAGTACATCTAGGAATGGTAGTTGTTTGTTATATTTCCATTTCCATGGTGAACTTGATTTTGGGGTGTGTGTTGCTGTGTTTAGGTGTGTATAGGAAATTGTTTTAGGTTTTTCCTTTTCCATGGGGCGTCATACATTCACAAATGTTTGTTCATTCATGATGTTCTTCTTAGGCCATAGTGTTTGGGTTTGTGGGTGCATTTAGCCAGGGCTCTGGAGTTCGAACTCTCTTGCCATTGTCAGGTTTGCAAGTGCGACCTGGGTGACATGTTGGTTGATCCTAATAACGGGCTCCTTCAATTTTGCTTGTTAGATCTGTTGTCCTTATGTTATATTGTATAATATGGTGTTGAGTTAGGGCAGTGTTCTGGTGTAGTTTCCATGAAGATCCTAGTTGGTTGGCTTTATTTAATTTTTTGAATGAATTTCAAGAGTTTATTTTATTCGGGACTTGCAATGAATAGTGAAACCACGTTTGATTTTAGCTTACATTAGTCCGATCTTCTTGATTCCATCGGTGTAGTAATCTTTTTGATCTATTTTCTAAGAAGTGTGTTAATATATATTATCATTATATATTTATATATATATATTGATATTATAATATATATATATATTTACTTATTTATATGTGGATCTCTGTTTATTCCGGTTTTTCTCCTGCGAGAAACTTGGGAAAGTTAATCTAGTGTCAGGACGTTTCATTTTGAGTCTCATTCAGTTAATCTTTCAGGGCTTGATTTTTCTTCAGCTCTGTGCTTCTCAAAGTAAATTTCTGAGAAGCACAGAGTCTGAAATTGTAAATCTAAGCCTGAAGATTGGAATAATGAGACTTCATCGAAACGTTGCTAGATACTTTCCATTCTCTTACGCGGGAGAAAACGCCGAATTAACCAGAGATCCACATACAAATACTCGTCGAAAACCTTCAGTAATTATTATATTTTATATTAGATAATATTATATTTAGTATAATAATATATATTATTATATATATATTATTTATATATGTGTGTGTGTGTGTGTGTGTGTGTGTGTGTGTGTGTTGTAGTGTGTTTGTTACAGAGTAATAGAAATAGTTATGCACAAATTATTGTTAACTGCTTCATTTCTTGTCTTAAAATTGCGCTGTTTCTTTCAGTGTTTACTACTTCTGTGCAAATGTTTCAGTGTACACTTAAGCGGTTAACTTATAAACATTTGTTTTTTTAAAATATTATTAGTGATTTTCCTTCAAGGGCTAGTGATGATTTATTAATTATTTATGCACAAAAAATCTATTTTGTCTCATTAGCCAACACTTTGATTGTGCATCATTAATCCGGGTGAGGTATTAAAGGGTATGATCCAATGCTATTGAATGTCGCATAAGAGCGAAAAGACATAGGCCTTTTTTGATATTCATCAACAATAGTAAGTTCCAAATTGTGGATAGTTCTTTCTCATTATTTCTGAGCTGACATATTACCTATATGCATTTAGGTTCTGTGCTTTATGAGTTATTTGGGGACCAAATAGAGAATAACATCAGGTAAAGGCCCAATCCCACTGCACTTACGGATGTTATAAACGTTAAAAAAGGTCTGCCATTCTTCGTTGAGTTAAAATACATCTAAATGCGCATGTCCCGTTGTAATACTCAACTGTATATAAGCGTGTTCATGTGACGCTCTATCATCGAGTCATTATCGTTCCACTGAGATTATCATCCGCGGCAAGAAGTTTTTCAGCCTGCTTAAACATTATAACTTTGTGGAATGGAGTGAACTTTCTTGCCGCGTAACGATGTACATCCCGCATTGACATTAATATTGGCAGCAACACGTTCCTAATGTCCATTTATTCATCCGTTATAATCGCATCCGCTGTAATCCTCTCTGCATCCACTGGGCTATTTCTCCCTCAACTCCATCATCCGCTTGCAAGCTGTAAAATGTTGAAAGAGGGTAGGTATAATGAAAAGTATCATCCGGAACGGTCCCATCTAGCATTAGTTAGCTACGGATTAATGAAAGGATGTAAGCGTTTATGCATCTCAAATATATAATAGGACTTAAAACGGACAAAACGTTTGTTATCTGGAACTGTATCTGCGGATATTTAAATGGATTCTTCAGTAATGTCTAGAGTAATGTTGAGTCAGGACACCGTAGTGAGAACTATTACATGATATTTCTTATTTTAAAAAGGAGAGAATAGAATCATCTGGATCTCAGTATGAGTCCAGTCAGCCTATGGTTGTATCATCACCTCTTTCACTCTTTGTTTGTTCTGGGTCTTTCCACATTTTCATTCAGCATTGTTTCTCCACCATGGATCATGACCACAGGTCGTATGATAGTATGCACTCACCTCATCAAACTCAGAACCAAAAACCTGTTTTCAGGTACTGTTTCAAGTTTTTATACACGAAGGAGAAGAAGGTAGAACGTATCCATGAAGGCTGGTGTGAGGTTCGAGGATGGAATTCCATGAGAAGAATTGGAGTGTTGAGCTGTTCATGACTCAGTTGAAATGGTGAAGCTGAGGTAATGAAGACCCTCGTAGTGCATTTCATTCACACACTTTCATGAGGATGACCCAGACCAAGCCATAGGTTTGACAAACTGTGTAGCAGCGTTCTGAGACCCAGGTTGAAACCAAGCCTAAGCGGACCAACTTCCATCCAACTCTTGGAACGTCCTGGACTTGATAAGTAAGCACTTTGACTTCTGTGGCAACCTGGCCTTCTGGATACATCCAAGTAACAGAATCATGCAGTATGCAGGGAGGGTGTCACAGCAACAGCAATAGCCAAAGTGGTTTCAGAAACGTGGTATAGGCGCCATTCATTGAAGGGAATTAACGTAGAGTGAGTCTCCTTAAAGGTGCTCCCACCACTGGGCACAGCAAGTCTGGCAGAAAACTTTGCAGAAGAGTGTATCGAGAGGGTGGTAGACTTTCCCCACCAGCCATCTATGGGAGAGGCCATAGATTTGGGAAGTAACGTGTGGCCTGCAAAGCTCCCATTATGTGAGGTCAGTGAACTTGACAGCGGTCCCTTGCCTCGGGATTTTTTGAGGTGGGTAGGTTTGCCAATAAACCAGGTATGTCCATGTGTTTCTTCCATCCATCCTAGGAAGTAATTCTACTTTCAGTGCTCTCAGGCTTCTTTCTGCTCTAAACTCTATGTCTTCCAATGCTGGCTGCTTCTTCTTGGGTGTCCCCGGATAACAGATTGAGTGGCCCTCTCTCCAGAGGTATTATCCAGAATGGCTGTTCTCCCCGATGCCATTCCAGTGCCTTAATCCTCAATGCCCTTGGAAAGGTGGATTTCTGTTCTTCTTTCTATCCTTCTCTCTCCCTTGCTATCTTCCTCCTCTGGCATGGGGCATTGCAGCTGGGCCGTTCAGGGGCTTTTGAGCAGCAGGGGCCCCTTCAAGGGGCTTGAGCAGCTGCAGGGCTCTTTAGGGGTTGGAGCAGTACAGGTGCTCAGGGTGCTTTGAGCAGACAGGGCCTTATTCATCAGCAGGGCTTTGAAGGGCTCTGTTTGGGGCTGGCTCCACTCATAGCAGCAGCACCGCAGCAGCAGCTTTTCAGAGTCAGTGCCACGGGGATGGGATGCTGGTTCTTGGCCTTTCTTCACCTTGCCATCGGCTTGAATCGAGTAGGTCATACAGGCTTTCCTCTTGACTTGCCTGACTGACTGGCATATGGATGTTCCTGCTTAGATGTATGTGGCAGCTACGTCTTTCCTGTATGCTGTACTAGCGTGTGTGCTGCATTCTTTTATATTTCCGGTGGAGCTTGATCATAATTCATACTCCGCTGCATGCGGCAGTGAATGCTTTTGCATCTGATATCACATTCCGGTGCGGACATCCCCTTTTGTTCCCCTACTAGGCGTCCGTGATGCATCCGCTTCAATCCGCTATGCGTCCGCTTTGAAATTCTCCCCCAGAACCCCTTCAGAGGTGTCATCCGCTTCCATCCACTTTCATCCGCTAGGCTTCCTATAAACATCCATTTAACATCCCCGCTACATACTACCCACATCCGTTCTTTTCTGTTCTTTTCCATTCTGTTTATGAAAATTTTTGCCACTTTTGGAGAGGATGACAACGGATGGAGCCACCCCCGAAATTTTACTCGTCCGCTGTGTCCTTTATGCATACGTTTTGCGTCCGTCGGCCAGTGGGACTGCACCTTAAAGAAGACCAGCTTAGAAACTACATGAAGCTTAATCTGTCTGTGGATAGCAATACAAGAAGTGATAAAATGTACCAATTTCCTTTTAAACTATTTGAACTGATGGCTATTAACACAATTTGAAACAACAAATTTCTTAAGTTAATTTAATAGCAATAGCAGTTAGACTTATATACTGCTTTATAATGCTGTATAGCCCTCTCTAAGAAGTTTACAGAGTCAGCATATTGCCCCAAACAATCTGGGTCCTCATCTTACCCACCTAGGAAAGATGGAAGACCGAGTCAACCTTGAATCAACGTAAGGTACAATGTAAGATACATTGTGAAAAAAATGTTGTACTCCATTACTCTAATAAGAACTGAAGCCAATGCCACTATATTGGAATATTTCTGTGCCATCAGATTCATAGCAGGATTAAACCTAGCCAGTGATTCCAATTCATTACACAGTCATAGATAAGGGAAGGAGACTTACCTTAACAGCAGAAAGTAATCAGTAGGTATTTAACTTTTTAAAAGCTCAGCACATTTACAACAAAGTTAAGTTCTATCCAACATACCTACAATGGATCAATGAAGAGTTGAGGAAAAGCTGGACACTATTGTAATGGATCAAATACTGGAAAGACACGAAATAACCCCCTACTACTTTTTATACATTAGAAAATGAAAGCATGCCAACCTGGTCCCATTTTGATCTCTTAAATTATTCTGTCAATCTTTGAATTTAAAATTTGATGTAAATAATTACCAGAATGAAAACTTTCCACAGGATTAGATGTTGAACTGACTGGGTTTGGCCAACTGATTCTTATGGTTTCATGTGGCCTGATCTACAGTGGAAGATTGACTATTAAAAGGAATGGGAGGAGTGAGCAGGTGGTTGAACTTCCCTTTTTTTTGTCCAGAAACAGCTGTAAGAATGATGACAGAAGGTTTCTAAATTTTACCTTAGGAACAATAGCATTTTGTTGTGTTTTGTTTGGGGAAGTGATACAAATTTGATTGTTTTCAATGAGAATATTGTGCCTAGTTATAATCTGACTTGAAAGTGAGTAAAATTCTTCTGTCCAGCTCATTATTACAAATTATTAAAAGTTAGTACAAAACATTTTAAACTGCTTTAAATATCTTGAATAGGATTTGAAACAATAACTATCATTAGATGTAAATTGCATATGCACAGTGTGCCAGGAATCAAAATGTTTCAAGATGCAACAAACAAACAAGTAAAAATTGCTGGAGGATGGGAAGCTGAATTTGGGGTGGCTGCATATAAGGATGGAAAAAAGAATTCCAACACCATTACACTATGCACCTTACCAACAATTCAAACTGCAGCATTTCATTTCTTCTATACAATTATAAAGTCATACAAGTGAAGGAAATTTAGTATGGCATCTGATCAATATCTTGAATGGCTGATCTGTTTCTATTTAAAGACTTTCAGTGAAAAGTAGTCCCCAACTCAAAGTTATATTGGGAGACAGACTAATTTTCAACATTTCTTTAATCTGGTGTCCTTTGGAAGACCTTCTGGCCACTGTGCTTTACACTCTGCAGTTATGATGACAAGGAGTTATGGTCCAAATCATTAATTTCTCATTTGGAGAAAGGATGCTTTGAACCATTAGCCAGTTAGTAGTTTGCAATCAGCTTTGCAGAGGGATTCCTTTGAGGTCTTCCAAACTCATGTGAGCAAATCTTGTTAGAAATAAAATAAACTTTTTAATTGGGCTGAGAATTCATTACATAAACAATAATATACTGTATGTTCTGATGGCAGCGGTTCTCATGACTATTCCACTATTAATGCCAAGAGCTGAACTGCATGAGAACATCTTAAATATGTGTTATAATCACACTTCAAAACACACCAGCTTCCTGAAACTTCCATATTTAAAGATTTCTATCAAAGGCTTTGTATGGTGGTTATTAGCACTCCTTCAAGCTAAACCAATCATCACAAGCTTTTTGTTTTTGTTATGTTTTCCTTCTATTTCCTTATACTTGTTAGCATAAGTCCTACTAAGTCATGTAAAATTATTCCTATTTTGCAGATGTGAAGTTGACACTATTAGATGGCTTCCTAGATGCCAAATGGCTGCCTTGGGTTGTGGTATAGAAAAAAAGAATGTTGGAAGTTTCTTTGCCCCTGTTCTTACAGATTCTTATTTGACCTAAAATCAATTTCTAGGGATCAAGCATTTGAATGCAACACAAGGTTAAAATCTTTTAACAAAGGACAGCAATGTTTATATCAGCAATCTTGGTGCTAAAATATGTGTAGCAAAAACTAAAAAAAACCCAATGCTTAACTCTTCTTTCAAAACTCATCATATCTTTGATGACTCACCTATCCAAATACCTTTCCTATTGATGCATAGGGGAAATGTATGTTTGTGTAAAAGGAACACTGATTTACTAGAACTGATTGCTTCACAGTCTAATTATTTTTCAACTGACTGTTCCAAATTAAGATGTCATTGATGGCTTTTGGTGATATATTTCATTTTAAGCAAATTTATTCTATAATAGAACACATGATAATGGAAAGCAGAGTCTCCACTTTTCTCTACTCTTTGTAGCTGGATATCTTGACAAGTAAATTAAATTTAGCCACTAAAATGCTTCCATTAGTAATTTTATTAAGTTAATTAAGGAATTTCTCTTTCTGAATTTTAACTACCCTTATTTCAGCACAACTTTCATTTTTTTTAATACTGCTACATATTTGGTAACCATAAGAGTTTAATAACAAAACTCCAATAGTATGAATTTCTTGGGGGTATATAAATAGAAGAACAGTCAGATGCAGAAAAGATGAAGAATGGTAATGTTGGAAAGAGTTATGCACTATTCATCTTAGATGCACATTTTAAATGTAAGCATTTATTCCAAAATTCATCATCCTTGTTAGACATTGACTGTGGGAAAGCAAGTTTGGTTGTTGACAGAAGTGACATATTAAAATGCCAAGATGGTGGCTGACTCCAGGAGGCCTTACATTGACTGTACTCACATACAACACTGCACTAAGAATTTATATAGCTTAATAATTTCAACAATTATAGCTTATTGTTGTGCATCAGGCTCAAGTGTCTTCAATAAATTAATATTTTTTAAAAACTATCTTAATGTTATATATGAATGCAAGAACTAAAGATATATGGATATGGACATTCATGACAAGGTTCCCTAGTGATGTAAGCAACCTGCATTATAAGCAGAGTAGAAACAAGTTTCATCTGAATTAAGTGGGACTTTTCCTTCATTCTCCTCTAGTTTTCATTTTTTTTACTGCTAATTTCCCTTCCATCAAAGATAAAAATGCTTTCCCCTCCAGAAAAGGAATGGAGAAATATTAAGTAATCTACTGGTTGCCCAGGTTTCTTTCCACCATAGCTGAGGTCTTCTAAGGTCACACCAGCATAGGAAACTGAAGACAAATGATGTGTTAAGGCCTCAATAGATTTAATACAATGAGACACTTGACACATCAAATTTCAAATTCCCCAACCCAGGGACGTCAAACTTGCATTGTCACGTTGTCATCACGTGACATAGTGCAACTCCCCCCCCCCCTTTCTAAACTGGGAGTGNCCCCCCCCCCCTTTGCTAAACTGGGAGTGGATGTAGCCAGTGCATGATGCATCCATTCCACAGGGTGTGAGTTTGAGACCACTGCCTTAACCTAACAATCCCCCTATAAAACCAAAGGGAAATGTTCAAAATTCTAGAGCCATTTCTCAAGTGTCACCATCCCATGCAGCCCTCAGCTATCTACATATATTTTTTAAATGTTGTCTTGCTACACAAAAAGTGCTGGATAAAGATCAGTGAGAATCTTGGGTAAAAATGGGAGGGGGGGGATGGAACCAGTTTTCTTATGCTCAAAACCACTTTCCTTCTGAAGGGTTCTATTTCAGTTTAATGTAACAAAGGAAAGAGATTGGACCCCTCTAGTGAAACCTGTCTTCATATGTTCTCCTGCCCCTTCTGGGACAGATATAATTTTATTTCCCCTTGTCTGACTCTGAGAGAGACTAAGATAGCAAATGGTCAGCATAATGAAGGTCTTTTGAATCCTTCAGTCTTTAGTATATGTTAGTATGTTCACCATTCCTAATTAACATTAGAACTGTGCCAGAATGTGTTTTGCAATTTCTCAACAGTTTTCTTTTTCAACTCTTTTCCTAAGGTGCTTTAGCATTTCTTTCAAATTCCTCTCAGTGTTGTCTTTATTATTGAAAATAGTAGAGGATGTTGCCAATGAGGTAGCTGTTTTCTGTAACATCTCTTTCCATCTCTCTGAACATTCCTGGGCTAATCATATTTTTCCATTTGAAAAAGGACTTCCCTCATGGTGATTTTCTGGGAAGTTTAATTGAAGCACAAAAAGTGAAAGAAGCAGAACACAATTCATCTGAAACATCATGCTCTGGGATAGTCAACATTAAGTCCAAAATTGTCTGCACATTTTTGAGCTGAGGTGAACGTTTTGACATGCTCCCTCCAACAATTATTATTATGTGGTATAACATTTCCCTCTGAGTCTCCACAATTCTACCATGTTATCAGGAAAATAACTCATCAATAAAAGAACTTTTACCGATTAGACTAATAGATCTTTACAGAAATGACTTGTTCATATTATTATGAAAAAATGAAAAGTTGTGGTTTGATGTTAATGCCTTATTTTACTGTAATAAAGAGAGTCAGAAATCGATGGGTTTTTTTTCTTCTTCTTATTTTATCTCACTTCTCTTTCCTCTTCCCTCCCCCCCCGCCTTTCTATTTATTTTGTAGTTTGTATTTTATAATATATTATAACTCAATAAAATGTTAACTGAATAAAAAAGTAAAAGAATTAATAGTTCCTTATATTGGACTGTCACAGTCTTGAGAGTTCATTCATGGTCAGATCCTTTAGCTTGGCAATAAAAGAATTAAATTATCTCCAGCTTTCCTTACAATGCTGAAGTTGAAGAAAAAACAGGAATTGCATGTTCTGTTTGAAGAAAAAGGTATTTCTTCCTTACCTTGAGAGAGTACATAAAGAAGATGGCTGGTGTGAATGTGGAAATACTCTGAACTTTAATGTTGAGTGGGTGAACTTTAAACAGAAGTCAAACTTCTGTAGTTTCACCTGCACTTTTCTCTCTCTCTCTCATTTTTTAAATGGAGCTTGCAAGGACTAGATAAGATATGATAACAATGCAATGATTGTGCAATGCAAAAGTTGTGCCAAGTCTACTGGAGTTTAGTGCACATATATTAATCCTTAGTTCTCTAACTCATCTCAACATTATAAAAATCATGCAGTGAAAAAATAACACTTTATTGCTGAATTTAGATAAATTTCTGCAGAACAATCTTGGGATTCCCAGCAAATGTGGTTTGGGAAATAAAATGTTTATGAGCTATGCTTGGCTCACTTCTAATGTTCAAGATAAATTGAGACATGAGAATTTTTTTTCTGAATAAGGTACCTACCAATTATTTCTAGGTGAAAACTTAAATACTTGGTATTGTTTCTGCTGCAAAGTAGCTCATAAAAATGCATAGTTTAAATACTTATCTCTATTAACTGTTTACAAACTATGTGCCCCCAAACGCACTTTTTGGGAGCAAGCTTACTTATTTACAGTTCATAAAATGATAGTCCTAGTTCCCCATTCTGATCAAGAGCTTTTGACTTTAGAACACCAAGTTGCCTCGAGATTGGTGTTAATCTTTTAAGCCCCTGTCCCACTGCACCAACGGATGCAAAGAGGATGTAAAACATTAAAAAACATTGGAAAACGCTATGCATCCGTTGTGTACTCATTGCATACGTGTTTCATACGTTCTATCCTTTGAGCATACGTCCACTGAGATTTCATCCACGCAAGATGTTTTGAGCTGCACAAAACTTTGTGAACGGATGAACTTTCCGCTCTGTACGATGCAAATCTGTGACATCCGAGCAACAAACGTTCTATGTCCGTTTATCATCTGTTAAACGTCCACTGTATCCTCTCTGCATCCTCTGGGTATCCCCTCAACTCACATCTGCTGCAGCTGAAAATGGAAAGAGGGAGGAAACAAAAGGTACACGGAACGTCTACACAGCGTTAGTAGCACGGAAATAGAAAGGATGAGCAGTGAACGATTTGCATCCTATATACATCCTCTAGGCTTCCTATGAACATCCGTTTAACATCCCTACTACATACTACCCACGTCTGTTCTTTTCCTTTCTTTTCCGTTCTGTTTATGCAAATTTTTGCCACTTTTTGGAGCGGATGACAACGGATGGAGCACCCCCAAAATTTTGCTCATCCGCTGTGTCTTTTTTGCATACGTTTTGCATCCGTCGGCTAGTGGGACCTAGCCTTTAAAGCATTTATAGCTTTTATCTTTGAAAGGCCTTGTCTTTACCCTTGGGCAGTCATTTAAAGAATAAATCAAAACAATTTGTGAATATTTGAAATGGAGGGGGTTAGACAGAAAAGAAATCAAATCTACCCTTCCATAATTTGATTTGTAGAAAATTGATGAACAAAGCTTTGCTGAGTGGTTTTAAATAAATCATAATTAATTACATGTGCAAATGCATCAACCAAATTTGGATGCACAATTAAATAACTAATCACAGTTTGGAAAAGCTGAAAATTAAAATTGCATGCTGAAATAGACAAGCATGCCCCCAGGCCTACTCAGGTGTTTCTGTTTTGATCATTGAACCATGCAGTGGTTTCTTGCACACAGTTACTTGGTGAAGAGGGAAGAAACTCAGCTTGCTCTCCAAGTGGTATTTTTAAAGGCTTTGAAAGGATTTTTCTTGGTTTAATTGGACAGTGTCTTTGGGAAGTATATATCTGGAAATGGCTTCTACTACCCAGGCCCTCAGCATGAAGTGGCAATCACTCTTAGATTAGTTTGGTTAATAAAGTTTTGATTTTTAACATTCATTTTTTTATCCATTCCTTTTATACAGCAGTGCAATCTGCATAAGCATTCAGTGATATCCACTCAACCAGGGGTATCTGTGAGATGGTTAAAAAAAAAACAAGATGGCAGGATGGTCATGTGATAAGAGTCCCAGGGCTTTTCACATGCATCACATGTATAATACACATTAAAAAGGATCAGGACTTCAATTGCACACTCGTAGCCACCATCTATTCCCCCCAGCATATGCCCCCAAAGCATTTGCATTCAATTTCCAAATGTCCTGTGGAACAATTTTGTTTTAGATAAAATAAATAGCTATTGAAATAGACACTCACCTAGCCTTAAGGGAGAGGTTATTCCATAAGATAGGGAAATATTGTTGACCAGTCCCAATTCTCTCTATAGTGGCAAACAATCAATCGGTATTGATAAGGCATACCAGAAAGGTTGATTCTACACTGAGAGAGCAATTTGAACCTCAGAGCCCAGCACACACATTAAAAGCAGCACTTCAAAAATGATGAGTAAGCAGGGTCTGGTTTGTAGGACAGGTATAATACAGCTGTAGTGATTTTCACAGCATGAAGACTTGTGAAATTTTGGAATCTGTAATTTCCAAGTGGTCTTCACTTCCAAAATGCAGCTCATTGTTGTAGTCCAATAAAGTGAAGATAAAACCATGAGCTACTGTTGCCAAGTGAGACTATAATAGTTGTAGTTGGGCAAACACCAAACATATCTGAATTTAACAATAATAGATCTTTGATGATCAAACACTTGGGGAACACCCAAGGTACTATGAAGAGGAATAGCCATGTTATTGCGTTGGAGGAAAAATGGTTGAGTCTTGTAGCACTTCAAAGAAATGCTGTCTATGCTTAAATGCATAGTTATAGTTGTACTTGCAAACAATGATAGCAGGAATTGAAATGCAGTAAGTATTAGGGTTTGAAGTAACATCCCCAACAGAATTAAAACTCAAAGGTGAGTTTCTTCCTCAAAGTATAAATTCATTGGAGACATCATATTGGCATCTAAAATCCCGCATTTTCCCCACCCAAAATAAAACCCAAAGTTCCTTTCCCTGTGTTCTGCATGGAGCTTGGTAGGCTCCAAGTTCCCTATTCTGACTGGCCGAAAAGGCCACTTACAGATTGGTTATTAGAGAACCAATCCAGTTAACTCGCCAAACGGCAGGAACAGTTAAAGCGGTGTCATTGCCCACAAGCCGCGGGCAAGCCACTATAAAAAGGGCTGTCATGGCTTGGGCTGTTCTTCCGTTACTATTGCTAAGCAAGTTTAATAAGAGTTTACTGTTGGAACCCAGTCTCACGTGCTTCTTTCCGGACAGAACACTGGCGACGAAGGTGGGATCATCATAGAAGAGTGAGACCGAAGCATGTGGCGATCTGAACCGAGCAAGAGAGATGGCCGGTAACAACGCGCCGCCCACACCATTCAATACTGATGAGGAGGATTGGGAGTTGTATATCAATCGCTTTCATATGTTTTTGGAAAGCAACGAACTGCAGGAAATCTCTGACCAGAGAAAGAGGGCTGTCTTCCTTACAGACTGCGGACCAGCCGTCTTTAAAATGGAGAAGGTGCTGGCTAAACCCAGAGATGTCAGACAGATAACTTGGCCCGAGCTGAACAGAATGCTCCGAGCACACTACGCACCTGTGGTCTCCAACTTGATAAAAAGACAGCGAGTTTTACAAGAGTGGACCAGAGGTAAGATGAAACTGTCCGGAGATTTTTGTAGGCAGCCCTGAGACACATTGGACGTGGCCTGTGAGGTCTAGAACATGGACAAGGCCATTGAGGGACACAGTGGTCCTTCAGTTTGAAGGAACTACCCTTACAGAGCAAGCTCCTGAATAGACCAAACATAACCGTCGGCCTAAAGACGCATTGCAGAGGCAAGCCGCCGGAAGCATGCAAAGAAGAGTCCAGCCACCTATGCGCCAGATGAATGCGATCCGCTGACCCTGCGCAACAAGCCAGAGCAGACAGAAGGCAGAGGGAGGGGAAAGAAACAGCCCACAGCGACAAGCCCACGTACAGAAGATCGCATCGAATCCCAGAAGCGTACTGAGGATGAAAATATGAAGATGTCCCATAGACTTCAAGTCAGACAAGAATGGGCGTGAAAAGAAGGAAGAAACCGGCAGGGTTTAAATGTGTCGGGATGCAGGGGCAACCACCCGTAGCTGAATGCCGGTTCCTCGATGCAATCTGTAGGCTTCGTAGGGCTTTTGCAACAAAAAACGGGGGCCACACTCAAAAAGTGTCTGCCGCCAACAAAAAGAGCCCCATGAGTCCAAAAGAGACGCGCAGCACCCTCGCCCAGACAATGAAGAAAGAGCAAAGCCAGAAGCAGATGGAACTGAGCAAGTCAAAGAACCAGTGTACAGAGAGGAAACACATCGAAGGTCACCATCGCGTAAATGCAGGTTGCAGAAATGGAAGAAAGGTCGGGATAGGGAGGTGAGCATTCACGAAGGGAAGCCCTGTGAGATGGAAGTTGACCTGCAGGGTCTTTCCTATCTATGGTAGCCTGGAATACCCATCTGGTGGCCTGATATCGGACATTAAACAAAAGATGATCTATCAAGAAACAAACGACTAATTTTGAAAAAGACTACCATAGGGAATATCGAATTCCGGTAATGTAGGCCTAGGACATTTCTTCGTCGAGGATTCTCAATAACCCAGCCAAAATACTTGTCCGTCTGACCATCATCGACCATGATCGCGCCCTCAATCTGCTAGGAATGAATGGTTTCGCCGCCCCTGGGAATTGGGATGACCTGGGATCAACACGCATTGCAGCAGCCAACTGGGAGGAGAGCCTCTACAAGAGAATTCCAAGATGTGTTTTCGACGGGAACGCCTCCCTGGGCAAGTTAAAGTGAGGACAACAATTCATTCAGTCTAAGACGCAAAAAATACGCCCCCAATGCGCGATTAAAGGCCAGACCCGTTCATAGCCCGTTTGCAGTTTAAAAAAATCAAAAAATGTGAGAACAATTGCAACAAATTTAATAGCTCAATGGGTTTTAGAGCCAATCAGACTCATGCCCAGATGGAAAACACCCATTGTTCTAGGCCTGTGAAGTCCAGAGTGGGGTTCACGTGCGCATTCTGTGGAGACTATCGAACGCAACCCTAAACCATGCGCTCCAAACCAAAACAGCATACCCAGTACCTAAGTAGTACAAACATTTACTGGACTCAGCTCGGGGGGGAAAGAATTTTTGCGAAGGCTTGACTCGGCACAGACCTATACAACATACCCATTGACCCCATTACCGGCAGAGCAGCCACAGACCTATTAATGACAAATCGAGGGGCATTCCAAGTGTTACTATCTCCTAGTTTCGGCGTTAGCGTGAGTGCGCCAAGCAGGCGTGTTTTCCCAAAGACGTCATGGAACAACCTGTTAAATGAAATCAAGGGATTCCGTTCTTTATTTTGAATGAGTTCTGGTCTCAGCAAAAAATGCGCAACCCAATTAGAGAACGGACTTCTTAAAAAAAAAAAATTTGAAGCAGTTTAACTAAGATTTGAGATGCATGGCTCAGAAGTAAATGAGAAAAATGTGTCTAGCCACCACGCAAGGTCAAGTTTTTGGGCTATTTAAATTGATTGAAGCAAGGCATAGCACCACATGAACCGAAGAAAAAAAAAAGGCAATCAAGAGACAACGCACGCTAGACTTAGGAACAAAACTGACTTTCAAGCAATTCCTAGGTCTCATCAGCATTTTTTACACATGTGTTCCTCGCCGCCAATAAGGCAACCATAGCAGAACCCTACAGTCGGCTTGCTAGAAATAAAAAAAACTACTTGGACAATGGGCGCACCAGGAACAAAACAGCATTTCCAGGGTATCTAAAGATCTATTAAAATCATAACACCATTTTAAATCCAGTATAGCAAATAGCCCCTGCCCTTTAATGGTCACCGCTGTGATGTATTACCTTTTGGGAATCGCGGTGCCATCCTGTGCCACAAGCTACCAGATGCAGAGAAGGCACTGGTTCACTGTTTTATCAAAGATGCTTTCTTAAAGTCAGGAAACGCAATTACAGCCAACTCGACAGAGAAGCCCTCCATCATCGCCCGGAGTCAAAAGAATTCCATGAGTCCTTTACGGTAAGAACTTTTTCGATGCATTCACTTGATCACTAAGCCTCCTTTTAGGAATCCTAGCAAGAGCAAAAGCCAACCTCCGAACATTCTGTCAGCCTAGAATGTGACGAGGTGGTCTGAATTCCTCGCGTGTTGCCTGCCCACTCCTCATGGCTGATTCATTGCCCACCTGGAAAGCCATCAACACATGCCGCACGCGCCTAAGCCGGTTCGACCCACTTGCCCTTAACAGAAGAGACGCCGAGCTCCAACCATCTGCCACACTACACTAGAAGACCTGCCCGGAACCTGCGGCTACACGCACGCGGGACCTCGCTGAGAGCCACTGCAAAAGACCACTTTGACAGTGTAACATATTGAATTGGGTAGATAAAGCGGCTGGCTGGAGGAGAACAAGACTGAACATTTTAAGCCATTTTGGGCGCCCGAGCAGACCAAACTGTTATAGAAAAGGTGTGAATTTTATAGGGTGACAGGGTGGTTATAGCCAAACAGTCTCCAGGAAGATGTTCTGTGCATGTTGCACGAGAGATACCCGGCGCATAGTCAAAATGAAAGCCCTAGCCAGGAGTTACGTCTGGTGGCCAGGCGCTGGAAAAGACATTGAACAATGGGTGGCAACATGCCCATGACTGTCAAAAATTGGAGTCCTCTACCCGCCCACAGGCACCAGTCAGATAGAGAAATGGGAAAAAAAACCCCCCCCTCCCCGGAGGTACCCATGGTCTAGAGCCAGTTACATATCGGTCAGTA
>BHFT01062522.1:0-17395 GCA_004320025.1 Laticauda laticaudata | reverse complement strand
GTGATCAAACCGGTCAGTCCTAGAGGAGATCAACCCTGACTGCTCTTTAGAAGGCCAGATCCTGAAGATGAAACTCAGATACTTTGGCCATCTAATGAGAAGGAAGGTCTCACTGGAGAAGAGCCTAATGCTGGGAACGGTTGAGGGAAAAAGAAGAATGGGACAATAGAGAATGAGGTGGCTAGATGGAGTCACTGAAGCAGTAGGCATGAGCTTAAATGGACTATGGGAGATGGTAGAGGACAGGAAGGCCTGGAGGAACATTGTCCATGGGGTTGCGATGCGTCAGACAAGACTTTGCAACTAAAAATAAACCAGCACAAAAGTCACTGCATTGGTTTTTAGTAGGCTTTCAGGTCCAATTCAAATTCTCTCAAGTCCCACCTTTCCTTGGTTGAATCTGCCATTTTTATAATAACAAATCAAGAATGTCTGCTTCGAGTCTCCCCTTAGATTGAGGTAAGATGTGCTTTCTCTGTTGTGGTCTCCATATTTTGGATCTCTTTGCTTCAGAAGGTTCACACAGCTCTTTCCCTTCTGGCATTTCATAAAATTATTTTTTTAAACTATTCCATCATATTTTTAAGATGGGTTAAATGTTTCTAGCCACCATCTGAGGGAGTTCAATTAATTATATGTCTTTCTTCTCATTTTGTATTTTTACTTTGTTGTATGCTGCCCAGAGTCTATGGTTTGGAGAAAGTTATAAAAACTGTTGAATAAATAACATCTTTGTATATAAAGTAGAGGACTATTGTTGACTCATCAGCAATGGTATTCTAAGCAATGATTTTAAAAAACCCTCCAATATTAATCATAACTTGGGGTAAAGCAAGATGGCAACCAATGATTTGTTGGCTGCATAAAGGAATAATTACTACTATTTTCTGTGCTTATTTCAGCTGTATTAGTATTCCAAGTGTGGTCTTACCAGTGCAGTATAAACTGGTACTAGCACTTCATGTGATCTTGATACTACTCCTCTGTTTCCAACTCACTAACTGATCAAGATTAAAAGCCTTATAACAAAGTCTGCAAACAAATAATCTGTTTTATTAAGGTATTATGGATTCAACTCAAATTATCTAAAGATAATTTTGAAAGAACTTTTTTGGAGCTAAAAGCATTCCAATGAGACATGAAGTTTGCACATATATTCACCCTCTCTGGCAAATGAAGATCACTGTGATGTTGTCATGTACAGCATAATATGACTAAACTGCCTCAAACATTCAAAATCCACACATCTTCAAACTTCCAAGGCTGAGAAACACTGCCCTTATCTGAACTGATATATGATTTTCCATTCCTGTAATTATTTGCAGTCGAACATTTTAGTTTTTAAACTACTTACTGTAAAATGTTAGTGGAATTTCTTTAAATGTGCTACCATGGATAAACTGAAAAAAAATTAAGATATCAATTTAATTAACATTCAATCAAATCACATGCATTTATAAGAAACAAGAAAATGAAAACTGTTGAGTTACAGTGCATTAAGTGGGCTAATTCTATGACACAAAAAGCTTAATAAAAACCTGAAAAAAAACAAAGTAGAGAAATCATGCAGAGAATGGCTTCTGGAAGATTTTCAAAGTCCTTAATAGTAGCTCTATTCTGGATCAGAGACTTAAGGAATGGTGCAGTCAGTAATATTCTGACCTACTGTATGATTTTGTCTACTGTAGGGATGCATAGCTCACATCTTTTTCTTTTAATAGCTTTCAATAAGGGTTGGTTGGTTGGCTGACTGGCTGGCTGCTTGATTGGTTAGATAGACACTGGACCAGTGGTGGGACTCTACCAGTTTCCCTACCGGTTTGGTGATCATGTGTGTGTGTGCGCACATCTAACATGTGCATATGCATAGCTTTCCAAACACCAGCTGAGGCTGTGCCGCGCCAATCGGCAAAGAGGATGAAGAACAGAAAAGTCCAGGGGCAGGTGGGAGGGCTTATTCTGCACTTTTCTCTTCTTTCTCTTCCCAGCTGATCGTCGGAGCCTTTTTTTACTACCGCTTCAGCTGAACTGGTAGCAAAAATTGCTACCAGTTCGGCTATACATGGCTGAACCGGTAGCATTTCTCCACTGCTCTGGCTCTAAAATCTAGGACAAAATAAGCTCAATGGCCAAGTGGCTGTAGAATAGCATAGAATGAAGAAGAAGGAATTATGTCTTTCTGCATACAAACTCTATCAAGACAGCTTTCTCCTTTTACATAGCATTTTGATTTCCCAGGAGACATATTTTTGTGTAAGAAAAGAACAAAACTAATAACCCAGTGTCTTGGCTGAGTTGTTACTGCCAAGTTTTCCTTCTCATTGAAAGCCACAAGGAAGATGCAGAAATAATTCTGAATATAAAGAAGAGGAAAAAGGCCCCCTTTTTTTGACAGGGAATTACTTAAATACTATGCATACACCCCATTCAGTAATCATGAGTAAATATATTTGTATTAATAATGAGATTTATGAAGGTTGAGGTTCATTCTCCAAGTTTGTGGGTTAGTTTCACAATGTTTCATTACCAGGCTAGGTAACATCAACAGTGGAATTTAGGGGAAACTCCACTAATGATGTTACTTAGCCTGGTAATAAAATATTAGAAAACTAACCCACAAGCTCAGAGAATGAACCTCCACCCTCATCCTACACCTGAACTACCAATATTCGCTACCATAACGAGATTTCTCTCTGAGTAAATATATGTAAGATTAGAGTAATCTTAGATTGGGAAGTAAATGCCAATTATATTCATTTTATTGTGAAATATAAATAAAATAGATTTAAGAATCATTTTTGACAGAAAAACTTCTTAAAACTGGTACTTTTTCAAAGCAAAGAATAAAAAAAATGCTTTTAAAGAGGATGGGAGTATTTTTCCTTTTATTTTTTTATTTTATTTTTTTCTTTCGACAAGACTATCACTGTCCAAGGAAATTACTATGGAAAAAAAACTTTATCATGACTAACTGTCCATTGGAGCCTTAAAAGGACATGGATAAAATGAAATGGAATTCTCTGCATCCTAACCATAACCCCCACTTTTTCTACAAAGTTCTTCCTAGGTGATGTTGAATGGGAATGGAAAAGAATCCAGGATGTCCATCAATGATTGCCCTAAAATTGCTTGGTATTAAATCTCAAAGGGCAGCTGTAGCTCCCAACTTCATTACAGAGTTAAAATAAAATTCAGCTGTGTGAGAAGCATAGTTTATGTTGACACATTTTTCAATGACAGGAAAATACTCATTAACATAGCCACGAGGAAGAGTGATTATCTACGTCAGACTTGATGGAACTCATGGTCATTAAATTGTTTCCAAAGTAATGTTTTGTGACAGAAAAATTATAGACAAATTCCCAGATGGTAACTGATTTCCACATCTTATTTAAGACTGAATTCTCCTTAATTATTAGTGCATATGCCCTAAATATTGCTAAAATATTTCTAAAATATGTTACCTGTAGGTGAGATGGGTGACATATAAATTTAATAATCATAATAAATGAAAGGAAGAGGTAAAATCATAGGTAGGTAGAGGTAATAAATATGGTCTGCATTCCTTCTACCTCAAAGCACAACCAAATAATCATACCTTGATCTGAATGTACTTTATCAATTTTCTGAGAATTGCAAGGAGCTGATCATTTCCAACTGGCATATCTAAAACAAAATATATTTAGTTAAATAAGCATTTGACAAAGTAGACCATAACCTACTTCTTGGTAAGCTAGAAAAATGTTATCATCACCACCAGATGGATTTATAGCTGGATGACAAATCATACTTAATGAGTAGTCCTTAATGGTATTACATCGACATGGAGAAGTAAGCAGTGGGATACCACAAGGCTCCGTCTTCGGCACAGTAGTCTTCAATATCTTCATAAGTGACTTAGATGATGGAACAGAAAGAGAACTCATCAAATTTGCAGGTTACAGTGAACTCTTAGGAATAGCCAACACCCATGAAGACAAGCTCAGGATCCAAAAAGACATTGACAAACTTGAACAATGGGCCCTATCCAACAAAATGAAATTTAAGAATAGGGAGGTTTTACACCTGGGCAGGAAAAATCAAAGGTATATGTACAGATTAAGTGAGACTTGGCTCAAAAATGGTAACTGTGAGAGGGACCTTAAAGTCTTAGTGGATGATCACTTCAACATGAACCAGCAGCAGCCAAAAAAAACTAATACAATCCTGGGTTGTATAAACAGATGTATAGAATCAAGATCACTTGAAGTATTAGTACCATTTTATAAAATACAAGTAAGACACATCTGGAATACTGCAAATAATTTTGGTCACCATACTACAAAAAAGATGTCGGGACCTTGGAAAAAGTTCAGAGAAGAGCAACTAAGATGATCAAAGGCTTGGAGACTAAAACATATGAAGAATGGCTGCAAGGATTTGATTTGGCTAATCTAAAGAAAAGAAGAATTAGTGGTGACACGATAGCAGTATTCCAGTATTTGAGGGGCTACCACAGAAAAGAGGGAGTCAAATTATTCTCCAAAGCACCAGAGGGTAGGACAAGAAACAGTGGTCAGAAACTAATCAAAGAGAGAAACAACCTGGAATTAAGGAGAAACTTCCTAACAGTGAGGACAATTAACCAGTGGAACAGCTTCCTCCAGAAATCGTGGGTGGTTTATCACTGGAGGTTTTAAGAAGAGACTAGACAGTCACTCATTTAAAATAGTATAGGTTCTCCTGATTGAGCAGGGGGCTGGACTAGAAGACCTCCAAGGTCCTTTTCAGCTCTATTTCATTCTATTTGAAAAAATAAAAGCTCGTTTGGAATCATTGTTAGCCTAAAATTTCTGGGAAACAGAAATTATGAGTTATTTTTTCTGAGGATGGCGGGATGATAGAAAAATAAACTTCATTTCCATTACTATCAGTTGATACAGTTATGTATTCTGATCTTTCATATTTATTGAAATATTTGTACTTGGAAGGCACATCTGGACTACATGGTGCAATCAACTCTTAGGTCCACAAATGCCATCATTTTATTTTTTTTTTGAGGCTAAAACATTGACAATTCTTGTCAGGGCACTTTTTTTTTTTTTTAATGAAAGAGTCATTGGAAAACATGAAAACAAATTTCCTGTGATCAATTGTAGTTATATCCAACAGGATAGTTGAGAATTTGGACAAGAATTCTTCAAATTCAAGTTGGGACCTAGAAGATGACAATTTCCTGGCAGAAAATGCAATTATTCCTGGTAGCTTGGACTCCTCAATCCTGATAGATAACTTCTCCTATCCCAGGAAACAGGCAATAGAGCACAAACTGGACTTTCCCCGTTGTTCTTAATTTTACTAGGCTATGATTCAAGTCAAGTAATTGGTATTCAACAGAATAGGAGATATGGAGTTCCAATTTGAAGTCAACAGCATACTCCTCCACAGCAGAGGATTAGATGTGGTATATAGGAACCAGCAAGATATCTGAAAAATCTAACCTTTCCTAAGAACAGAATAGCATTTTTAGAGCTAGCAATTTAGACTTATATACTGCTTCATGTGCTTAAGCATTCTCCAAGCTTAAGAATGTCAGCATATTGTCCCACAATGTCAGCATTTTGCCCCCAATCTGGGTCCACATTTTACTAACATTGGAAGGATGGAAGGCTGAGTCAACTTTGAGCCTCATCAGGATCAAACTCCTGGCAGTGGGCAGAGTTAGCCTGCAATACTGCATTCTAACCACTGTGCCACCATGGCTCCATGGCTAAGAAGAAGATTTAATAACTTCCCCTCAGGCAGGTACACTAAAACCCCCATAGCAAAGCAAACATGTACATGTGGCAGTAAGGAAATTAAAAACACCTCATGTGTCTTATACTGCAAACACTAAAGGAGAAAGCTCCTTGGTGCTTTCTGAGCTTGATAGTTTTCTTGCAGATGTTTCATTACCCAAACTAGGTATCATCATCAGTGCTAATAAGGAGTGGGGTTTGAAAGAAGAATCCTTAAACAACATGTAACATATTAAATTCAATTTAAGGCATCTCATACTCAGGTATGAGTACTACTTTTGGGATACCCCAGGTTGTGTCAAGTAGGGCCTTAGAAATTTCCACTTTTACTGCCACTAAAGCAGTCTTCATATACAACCTGTACTGTATCGAGTATTTGAGCTAAGTCAGCCTGGTCATCATCACTTTCTTTCAAGCTTGTTGCCAGCTGCCATGGAAAAAAGGGAGCAATAGGCATTTGGGAGGGGGAGCATACAGGTGCAGGGGGGAGTGAAATGCTAGGAATCAATGGGGAGGATTGGACTCATGGTAGGCAGAGAGACTAAAAGGGTCTATCTCACATCTTCAAAGCCAATTGTCCTGGGAATGGCATGCACAGTGGCATCACAGGACACCTGGATTGGAGATGTTTCCAAAACATCTTACTGAATGATGATTGGACTCTGTCTGCCTGACTATTGGGGGGGAGAGATGCGCCCAGTGATGGGATTTTTTTTGCTACCGGGTCTGTGGGTGTGGCTTGGTGGGCTTAGCTTGGTTTGGTGGGCATGGCTTGGTGGGCATGGCAGGGAAAGGATCCTGTAAAATCTCTGTTTCCTCCCCACTCCAGGGGAAGGAAACTACAAAATATACATTCCTTCCCCACCTCACTAACCTGCTTTCCAGCTCTGTTCTTCTGTGCAGGGCAACGAAAGAAGACCCAGCCAATCAGCTGGGACTTGGGAGGCAGGGCCAGTCAGAGGTGGTATTTGCTGGTTCTCCAAACTACTCAAAATTTCTGCTACCGGTTCTCCAGAACTGGTCAGAACCTGCTGAATACCACCTCTGGTATTCAGAGTACCTGCTGAATACCACCTCTGGTATTCAACCTGCTGACTCTCAACCTAGGGTGACTTTCAATCTGTAATTTTCATATGCACTTGCTTCAGACCTTATCTGACATTTGCTGCATTTTGATCTTTCCTAGTAAAAGTATTTTTTCTCTAAATTCATGGAGTCAAGGGTTTTCTTTCCTAAGAATTGATTGGGACAATCCTGATAGCTAAGTTTTAGCTTCAAAAAGCCTGAGTGCTGCTGCTAGAGTTCAACTCCTTAGGAGTACAAATTTCTTCTCATGGCTAATATAGATTTTGATGTCAGTTATATAACACAGGAAGTCCTTGTGCTTGGCACCGGCAGTTCTGTTGCTAGGTGCTACTAACTTCTCCTTGCTTGTTATAATTAAACTGAGTATATTTAATGTTTCATAGGATCAGACCAATGGTTTAGAATTCTATTTTCAAAAGGCCACAGATATTTTGTTGGAATACCGTAATCAGGAATACATGTTCCAGCTTTATAGTTCTGAAATATTTTTATCAGGACCAACCAATATAGCACAAAAATTATGGATTTACCCCTCCCCAATCATTCCAATATATTGTCAGTATGGATCATATTACTACTTCCAAACTTCCTGTACTGACCATATAGACTGTAAGCAAGAATTAAATTGTCACTGGTGTCTGGTATTAATTACAAAATCCCTGCTTTCTCAAATTTCCTATTCTGTTTAACTTGTCCAGAGTGAGTGATGAAACATAATATTAGACATTGCATCACATTAAGTAAGATCTTAATTTCTTACTGGAAGTTGTTTCAAAAGCACAGACTTCATAGAATCATAGGCTGGAAGGGGGTTGGAGATCTTCAATCCAACCCCCTGCTCAAGGCAAGAGTTTTATACTATACCAGTCAAATGGTTGTCCAGTCTATTTTTGAAAAGCTCCAGTGATTTACACAATACCATCCCAAGTTATCCTTCTCCCAACAATTCTCAAAAATGCCAGCCATGAGTCCCTCCCACCCAGTCCATTATAACTCTTTAACAATTGCACAAAATTACTATCCTGACTTTTCTATGACGATGTGAACCTGTGGGAAAAATTGGTATATCTCATAGCTACTATATTTCATTAATACATAGTAATAATCCTTAAATTACCTGCAGGATATAGAAGCTTGTCTATGACATGAATCACACCATTAGTTGCCATGAGATCAGATTCTGTTGATTTCAGTTCATTTACTAGAAGAGTGTCATTTATCTAAGCAATAATCAACAAGAATTAAAACAAGAAAATTATCCACAATTAGTGAAATGTTTTCATCTTTAATATTAAAGAAATTTGGAGATTTAGGTAAATTTAAAGAAGCTGATAGAATTTTAATCAACAGTAATGCATAGTGTTTGCAAGGGTGCTCCTCATTGTCAGTTTGGATATGTAAAGGTCAGTGAATAAAGGTAAGGATCCTTTTTTAAAAAGCTATAACTACTTACCATTTTCAAATATAGTTTGCCACCTTGGATTGTTTTAAGAATACTAGTCACACCAGGTTCAATTCCACTTGCAATGAAAACTCCTTGTATCAAATGATACAGCAAAATGTTCCTAAGAGCATTTTGGTCTCCTAGTGAAAAAAAGGCAAAAGATATGGGCACTGGTTATCCTAACCCACTGCTACAAAGAACTTACTTTCCTTCAATCAACACACTCCTATATCCATACTGGTGTTTTTTTTTAATTCCAAATTAATCAAAACTTGAACTTAAAATGAAGTAATTAGCAAAGTGATTTTATATCTTGAATGCAATGGAAATCTTATAAACAATAATAATAGTATATCCAATTCATCTTACAATTCCACAAAAAACCACAGAGATTTTCAGTTTGGACTTGCAACTGGATTTTATGCACTATGGGAGAGTTCAAAGAAGTCCTCCTCTTGACATTTTCCAAAACAACAAGAAGGAAAACATAAATTTTAAAACAAAATAAAGCAACATTGCAACTTCTTTGAAAATAAATCATTTATTGAGATCTAACATATAATTCACAAGTGAGAACAAGCCAAAAATAGCTCATATACCAGAAAGAATAGGGATCTCAATGTCACAGGATGACACAAGAATGGAAAATGCTTACAGGTAGGATAACTTTAAATGTGGAGGGGGGAGAGGTTGGGTTTGAAAGAGGTTAGGAAGGAAATCATAAAGTGGTTATTTATGTTTTTTTGGATCCTTTCCTCTACCCCATACAGAAATCCAAACTAAATCAACCACAACAGTTAGTTGTTGAAAACATATTCATTGATAATGAGACTACCAAAATCTCTCTCTTTGCCCTCCATCTTCCCTTCTCTCTCTCCCCACCCCCTACAGTCTGGAAAGATTTATTCTTGAGACATCTCTACAGATTTCAACACATTTGTTGCTTTATGAAATTTTCAGGCACAAAACATAAACAAATATGAATTCCATATAATAAAGTAGTGCTATCTTTTCATCACGTCTGGACAAAATGGATGGCACCCAAATCAGAGGGGGGGGGGAGGGAGGGAGGGAGGGAGGGGGAGTGTCAGCCCTGGAGGCCATTCTTTTCTCTCTTTTTTTGATCAAGTTTTTTATTTTATGTTACATATACATATCAATGCATGAATAGTGTGACACCTGGGTGCCATACATTTTGTTACAAATAATATTGTTACACATGATTATTACATTTATCCAGCTTATATATTTCTAGCAATAATACACATTTATAGTAGATTATAATCTTTCATTATTTCATATTCAATTTACCTGATAGAATTTCTAAACCTCCCTCTTGTTATTACATTCATCTTATGTAAAAATGTGCATTCTGTTATTCCCCTTTTCTCTTATTTCTGTCTCTATTCTAACTTTTGCTCATGTCACTGTCATATTAAAAGATGTTTCCTTTCTGTCTTTCATCTCTCATCTGCTTTCATACTTTAATTTATCATTATTTCATTATTCAATGTTGCAATATTCAATTCTGATGCCAATCGCTATATTATTTAAATATACAGAATGATTCTATTCATATTCTATACATTGATCCAGTCTATATGATTCTGCTATTAATACAACTGTTTATATTAAAATATATTCTTTCATTATTTCATTATGCTCACTATTTGACTTTATTATTTCACTGTTAATCATATTATTTAAGCATATTTAATAGTACCATCGTTCAAACTCTAATTTTCCCATTTTAATACTTAATTCTTATTCATATGCCCCATATTCCACTCTTCACATTTATCTGTATTAAAATATTGTCCATTATTTCACCATTATTTCATCGTTCAATATTTCAATATACTATTCTAGCACCTATCACAATACATACAAAATAATTCTATTCATATTCTTTGCTTCCTGTTTATACAATTCTAACATTAATACACGTTTATGTTAAAATATGTTCTTAAATAAAAATAATTTTTCTCTTTTTTTTCTATCCATCAAAACTTTTAAGTTTTCTTTTTTTGACTTGCCTCCCATATTCTTCTTTGGATCTTTGTCTCTATTTACATCTACATCTACATCCTGACTGTTCAATCTAAATATTTCTCCCATCCCTACCCTCTTCCACTGTTTAACTTTATGACTATCTGCTCTAACCCCTATCTCTGTTCCCAAAGCAGTTTTGGGCAAAGACTATCCTTGCCGCTGTAATGACATGTGATATCAGATGCTGGTGTTTTTTGCTCCATGTAGGTTCTGTCACATAATGCCAGTATTTTAAAATGCCTTCTCAATACCATGCCTTCCCACTTTGAGAGTCCAATTTCCTATATTTTTGAAGAAGAATTTTTTTCCTCTCTCTGTAATTCTTTTCCTTTCGGTTTGGCAATTTTCTCAAAGTGCTTGCTGCTTTGAAAATAATTCCGAGTAAATAGTTTCGCTGAACTTTTTCTTGGGTTGTGTTTTAATAAAAAAGAATCCTCTCACCCAGTTCCACACTGTTTACCAACATTTACTCCAGCACAAATCTTAGATGGTGTCCGGCTGTACCGGCTTCCTGGCAGCCATCTTTGGACAGCCTCTTCGTTATCGCTGAGAGGGAAAAAAAGCTCCGGGTCAGGCAGGAGAGATGTGGGTCTCCATGACTTTGCAGGGCACCCCTCTTTGTTTTGCTGCCCCATAGGGCAGCTTTGGCTCCTTTCGGAGGCCATCAACATGGACAACTCAGCATGAGAGTGTGAAGACTTGCTCTTCATGTCTGATCTTGCCGCAATGTCAGCTGGATGCTCAAGACCATCTTTTTCTTTGGATCTTCAGGGCTGCCACATTTAGTGGGAAAATGGGAGGGGAATTGCATGGAATTGGTGGAGATTTATAGCCATAACAACATTATTTTCTCTAGGAGTCAAGGATGTTCAGCCTGTACTTGGAGAGGTGTAACTTGGATATAGATTTAGGAGGGAGATTAATGGAAGATTGCATTCAACTGCCCACTGGGCAGCTTCCAGTTTAAAGTCATGCCGTTTGGGTTCCAGGGAGCCCCCGCAGTTTTCACGCAGCTAATTAACAAACTGCTGCATGAGGATCTGTACAAAAGGATCATAGTTACACATAGTTTATCTGAGCAACATTCTCATATTCAGTGAAATGCAGGAAGAACACATTGTTAGTATGACAGGTATTGAAAAAACTCCTATATGCAAAGCTCTGTAAGTCTGAATTCCATAAGACTTCCCTGGACTACCTGGACTACCGAGTGTCAAGTGAGGGGATCAAGATGGATTCAGGAAAAGTGAAAGTACTGCTAGACTGGCAACCCCCTCACACAGGCAAGCAACTCCAGAGCTTCCTGGGGTTTGCAAACTTCTACAGGCAATTCATTCCAGCATTTGCAGAGGTGGCACTGCCCCTAATAGAGCTACTAAAAGCAGGGCCCTTGGGACGGCAGAAATGATGCCATGGTGACACAATGGAATCCCTAGGAGTTCCTGGGGGGTACCCATCAAAATCCTGACAGCTGGTGGTCCATCTGAACCTAATCATCTCAGACAGGTGATCATTGAGGAGGGGACATTCTGTAGATCCCAAGGATACTACAATATCCCTGGTAAATCCAGGTTTAGCCTCTCTCGCCAACTGAAAAGGAAAGTAGTCATTGCAAACTGCTATAAGGCTGGGGCAGCTACTGATGGAAAGAAGAAAGGAAGAGTATGATCAAACTGGGTGAGAAATTTAAACTTTTTAAACATTAAAGGAAGAGTCCCCAGGAAAGAACAGGGAAAAGAGAAAGCCAAAATTAAAGGTGGTGGTGGGTAAACCCCCCCCCCCCCCGGAAGAAAGTGTTGAGGAAAGTGGTTTCCAGCATAAATAGAAAGAGGAAGCCATTAATTAAGGATTAGAGGACACAAAACCTTTTAAAAACTGGACTGGATTTTTTGAATTTATTGGACTAAACTAAGAAGACTAAAAGAAGAAATTTGGATCTTTTTCTAATTTAATTTTCTTTCCTGACTTTTTAAACTTTAAAACGTTTGCATTTAAATATAAATTTTGAAAGATAACAGAACTGTTAAAGTTGAAAGGAAAAGCAGTGTAACAGTGTCACCTACAGGGAAGAAGAATTTGAAGACAGAGGGAGAAGGGAAAAACCAACTATTTGATTATTGGCTGTTTGACCTTGACAGCTGGAGAACAAGGAGATAAAGAAACATTGTTGACAGACATAGAGAGCTACACTGAGAACTTATATTGAACAGTGTAAGTCTTTCTATAAGAAACAAAGGTGATACAAAAAAGCAGAAGATTAAATATCTTTCTCATGAACTGTTTTGATTGCATTAGCAAAGCTGCACTCTGGAATTTAACAGAGGGAAACAACTGAAGGCTGGATGTTGAGACCTGGTGACATGTGGATTATAGCTGGATAATTAACCCATACCCTTCCTTTAAAAAAAAAAAATTATTGGGACATGATACTAGAACAACTTTATGAATATTACTACATTTTTTCTTTTTTTCTCTTACGCATATTTTTTCTTATATAATCTTTTTTCTCTTTTTCCTTTTCTCTTTCTTAATTTTTAATTTTTGGGGTTTTTTCTTAACTTTTTAAGGAGATTGGTATCATTTTTTCCAATCTTCTTTATCTTTTTATACTTAGCATAACAAGAAAAGTATCTTTTGAGTCATTTTTACTTTTATTTCTTTTTTCCTGGAATTTTTTTAATTGGATTTTGCTTTAAAATTGCTGATTTTCTCACTGGATTTCTACAGTCTCCCCCCCTTTGGAATTTATTGGATTAAAGCACAGAAGAGCTCAAAGAAAGAAATCTGGAGAAAGATCCCGTTGCAGATTACAAATTGATTTTGAACACAAAATGGATTACGATGAGATTATTAAGAGACAACAAATACAATATCAAAAAATGAAAAAAGCAATAACATCCACTCCATCTTCAGCCTCCTCCTTGGTGGCTTCCAGCCCAGGAGGAGAGAGATATTTTGATTTGATGTTACAGCAAGAAAAGGCAATACAGGCAGAAATTAAAATGATCCTACAAGCATTACAAGAGCAAATAGGGAGAATGGATGAAAAAATTGGGAATGCGGAAGGAAAAGTAGGCAACATCGAAGAAAAAGTAGAGAACATTCAACAGCTGATGATGAAAAATGAGGAATGGATGGGGAAAATAGAGAAGAGAGCAGACATAACAGAAAAAAGAGTAGGAGAAATGAACTACAGATTAACAACAGCAGATCAAAACAAGGGGAAAAATTTTTATGTTGGAGATGGATAAAGCTGACTATTATTTCAGATTCCAAAACATTGAGGAAGAAAAGAAGGAAAGTTTAGCAAAAATAATGGCAGAACTATTAGCAGAGGCCCTGGAAGTAACAAAAGAAAAAGTGATAACTGATTTATATGAAATATTTAGGATCCAGAGTAGATTTGCATTAAGAAATAAGCTATCAAGAGAAGGACATGTCAGATTTACAAAGAAAGCTATAAGGACAGAAATACAAAAGAAAGTGAGAGATGACAGATTAAAATACAAAGGGAAGGTGGTAACAGTATTGAAGCAAATACCAAAAAGTGTTAGAGACCAGAGGAAGGAATATCAATTTCTGACAAAATGCTTAATTAAAAGAGAGATTAACTTTAGATGGCTGACACCAGAAGAAATAATGGCTATATGTCATGAACTGAGACACAGATTAGATACAATTGAGAAAGCAGAGCAATTCTATGACCATTATCTTAGAGAATAAGAGGGAGGAAGAAGGAGGGAAATTGAAGAAATAAAACTGAGAGAATAAGCTGCAGGAGGGAGCGAAAGACAATGTAGACGAAAGGAAAGGGAACAGGAAGAGAGAACAATCAGAGAAGAAGAAAAACCAAAGGAACCAAGGGAGACGAGACTGACAAGAGCAACAAAGTCATATTATAAATAAAGATATGGAAGAAGAAATAAAATTAATGAAAATTAACATGAATGGACTAAATTTGGCAATAAAAAGGAAAAGAATTTTTAATAAATTAGAAAAATTAAATTGGATATAATTTGTTTATAAAAAGTGCATATTAAAAGACAACATGAGAAAATATTGGACTACCCTAAGAATGGGAAATTATACACTTCTGGCACAACAAAGTAAAAGAGGAATAGCATATATATAAAGGACACTATAAAAATGAAATTAATTTATCATGACAATGACAGGAGAGTGTTAAATGGTGGAAATATTGATGAACTGTAAACAAACATTATTAGTGGCAATTTATGCACCAAATAAAAGCCAAGAAGAGTTCTATGATAAGTTACATCAAAAAATAATGGAACTGGAATATGAAAATATTTGTATTATAGGAGATTTTAACGCAATAGCAGATGTAGAAATGGACTACAAAAAATACATAAGACAAATAAAAAGAATAGGAAAACATTACCAAAATCTTTTTTCAAAATGGCAGATGAATTAAAAATTCAAGATGCATGGAGAGAAATACATCCAAAAAATAAACAATACACATTTTACTTGCATAGGCATCTGACTTCATAGAATAGATATGATGTGGGCAACAGCAGAGTTAAGTACTAACATACAAGAAATAAGTATTGAAATAAGCACTTGGGCAAACCACAACCTGATTAAAGTACATGGAAGGGACAAAGAAAAAGGCCAAGATGGACGATGAACAATTTAATACTAAGAGAAAAGGAGTACATTAAATACATGGAAAAAGAATTGAAATTCTTCTTTGAGAAAAATAGAAAAGAGAAAAACTTTGCTACAAAACGTATGGGGTACAGCAAAAGTTTATATAAAAGGGCTAACAATAATATACATGGGAAAGAGAAACAGAAAGAAATGACAGGCTCATGTTCCTCCCCACTGTGCAACTCTGCTGCAAGTTCTGTGGACTGCTGGCGGACCACAACACCAGCATGGGTATTTCCCTTTAAGACTAGGGATTAAAGATCCCTTTAAGAGGTGTTTATATAAGGCAGCCATTATAAAGGGGATGTTCTCTCTCCTTGTGTCTAGTATTCGTTGCAGAGTTCTCCTTGTAGAGAAGAAGAAAGTGTGTTTGTAAGTTATTTTGCCTACCATGTTTATTTCTGTATATAACTGTTGTAGATAAACCACCACTGTTAAATGTATACATCCCTGTGTGCTGTGTTTTGCTCCTGGGTTATCTCATAATAGCAGTCATGCTGCAAACTCTCTTACACAATGGCACTAAAAATGGTGCTCCCAGCCGACCGATGGTTTCATGAGAACCGGGACATTCTAACCATGAGAGGGGCTAGCCTGGAAGGGATCTAAATTATATATCCCCACCAGCTTGGGACTGCAAGTCATGCAATGTAGCCATGATTCATGACTGGCCAGTCACTTCAGCTTCCTAAAAACCCTCCACTTGGCCCAAAGCCGATGTGGAGTAATATGTAAAAATTTGTGCCACCTGCACCACCATGAAGATGAGGCCAAGAAAACCTCCTGGGCCTCTCCAACAAGTGGCTAACCCAGCCAGCCCTGGGAGGAAATCATCATGTATTTCATCATAGAGGTCCCGCAGAGACAAGACCTGCTGTCTTTCACAGAAGTGGCTTACAACAACATGGTGCATAGGCCACCAATGGCATGGATTTCAGGCCACCAGTGGCATGGATTTCATTCCCATGCCCGAACTACCAAGAGAGCCACTCTCCTCCATGACTCTAGGATGAAGTCATTTAAAAAGGGCTGGGAAGACACCAAAAAAGTCCAAGCAGAAGCTGCAGAAGCATTCAAAAAACAAGCCAACAAGCACTGATCTCTCCAGCCCCCCTTCCATGTCGGAGATCGAGTCTATCTGTCAACCAAATACATTAAATTGAAAATGTGCAACAAAAAACCAGGACCTAAACTTTTAGGGCCCTTTCTGATAGTGAAATTAATTAAGCCAGTAATAGTTCAACTTAACTTCCCACACTTAATAGGAAAAGTGCATCCAGTCTTTCTTTCACAGCAGCTTGTTAAAGCCTGCTGTCAGTTCAAAATTGAGACCACAAAAGGGACCAGCACTCAAGCCAATAGAGGTACAAGGGGAGATCCATTATGAAGTTAAGAGAATTTTAGATTCGAAACTACATAAGGATTGATTGACAAATACCCTTTGTCTGAGGCTACCTGGGTTAAGAGCTGGGACATAAAGGCAGATAGTGAAACAATTCCATGATAAATTCCCTGATAAGCCAAATGGTCCTCCTGAGGTGGGGGAAGGCGGTTAGGGACTGATTGAATTAACCTCCTATGTTCCTCTCATTCCAGAACACAATCATCGGCTGCGGGGGGGGGGGCGNGGGGGGGGGGGGGGGGGGCAGCTGTCAGCCCTGGAGGCCATCTTTTTCTTTGGATCTTCAGGGCTTTCACATTTAGTGCTGTGGGAAAACGGGAGGGGATTGCATGGAGTTGGTGGAGATATATAGCCATAACAACATTGTTTTCTCCAGGAGTCAAGGATGTTCAGCCTGCACCTGGAGAGGCATGACTGGGGAACATCTCCAGTTGGGATGGTGGATTGATTGGACCATGTGATGGACATGTGGGTTCAGGGGAAGTGACTTTGACTTTCCTCTGGGTGGGGAAAAACTGAGGGCTTTCAGATTTGGGTTTCTCCAGATATGCCAATATGACATCTCTAATAAAATGGAACATTGAGGAACTGCTGCCCTCAAGTCTTACTTGGTTGGGAGTATTACTTGGAACCCTGGCATGGAGAGGGGAGGGAGGGAGAGAGAGGGGAGGGAGGGAGTGTCAACCTTCAAGATCTTCTACTATCGCTTTGCATTTTTCGGCTGTCATAAGTAACGGTGGGAGGAGGGGTTGAGTCTGTCTGGGAAGTGAGCTGGAGGTGTTACATTCTACTGTTGTATAAAATGAGGAGGGGGGAGCATACAGTCAGGTTTAGATTTCTATTTCTCGCTGAGCTTTCTTTTCTCTGCTCAGCTGCAACCCTCATCAAAATATGCCAAGGTCAATGGACAGAGGCCTCATCACCACCTGAAGATGTCCACATGATCATATTCACAACTTC
>BHFT01062521.1:0-22202 GCA_004320025.1 Laticauda laticaudata | reverse complement strand
GCAAACACCTGGGCACAAACAGACTCCCTCTGATAGCTCCAACTCAAACACCCCCCCATTTTCCTCATTGTGAGGAAAATGTATTCCAGGATGTGCAGCTTTGCTGGAGTTGGAAAATTACCATGGATAATTTCTAAGTCAGTTTGAAATCGCCACACTCTCAGTCAATCCCAAATCTAGAAGCAGGTACACCACCTACTATACTTTACTTAGCAAACATTCAACTTGAG
Organism: Laticauda laticaudata; assembly: GCA_004320025.1. Lineage (NCBI taxonomy): Eukaryota > Metazoa > Chordata > Lepidosauria > Squamata > Elapidae > Laticauda > Laticauda laticaudata. Next base: position 21,972 of record BHFT01062521.1, on the reverse strand, counting down.
CTTTATTTATTAAACATCAGCAAACATCAAAAACAGTTATCTGGCTAAAGTAGGATAAAAAATATCAGGCAAAAGGAAGAAGAGAGAGTGACTTGAAAAACAGGCAAGAATTCATGTTATCTATGCATTTATATCCACACTACATCAAAAGGACAAAAGTTTCCCAAACCACCAGGAAAAAAACAGTTATGTTCTATCATGTCATAGGCAAGTCCTGATGACTACAAAATGGGTAAAGATTCTCCAGGTTGTTCTGTCTCTCACTGCACTGCACAATTCCTGCAGGTGTATTGCTCAGTTTCCAGTACTCTGTCTATCCACCTCAGGCACATTTGACCTTTTTTTCTCCTTCCATCCATCTTTTTGAGCAGCAGCGTCTTTGCCATAGATTCATTAGTCTTGTGTTGTGTCCATTTGGCTCCATGATCCTGGCTTCCAGTGAGGATTCTGGGTGGATTTCCTCCAGTATTGGAGGATTGGTTATCTTGGTTGTCCAAAGGAAGGTAGGAGCCTTCTCCAGCATCAGAGCTTAAAGGAATCAGTCATCTTCTTATTGTACTTGCGCAGAGTTTGGAAACAATGCTGTGAGTAATTAGCATGGACAGTCCCAAAGGGCTGCTCTTTGATTATTTCAGCTTTCTCCTTTTTGATATGGTGGAATCTGGTACTGAGTTGAGGAGAGGAGTGAAATGGTTCAGTAGCTTTGGAGGGATGAAGAGACTGAATGGAGAGCCTCCTTAAAACTTTGCAGTATTATGTAGTAGTTATGCAGCATGTGCTTTAATCTGGCAAGATTCCTGTCTATAAGCGAGCAACAATAAATGTATTACTTTGATAAATGTATTACTTCATGATGTCAAGCATCTGAAGTTTGATCACATGACCATAGGAATGCTGCAATGGTCCTAAGTGTGCAAAATGATCATAAGTTACTTTTTTCAGTGCCATTTGAACTGTCAATAAACAAGTGGTTGCATGTTGAAGACTACCTGTACATTAATGTCAGGCACAAGGAATCAAAAATGACATCATGAACTGATCAAAGTAATATGTTTATTGTTGCTCACCTAGAGACAGAAATCTTGCGAGATTAAAGCACATGCTTTAACTTAAGAACTGCAGTGATTCATTTTATAATTATGACAAGAAAGTTCATAAAATGGGGCAAAGATCATTTTACAAAGCCTCCATGTCATTTTTTAGTTAAGTTTTCCACAAAACATGAAAGATTCATATACATTAAAAAGAGATACATGTATTAAAATAGATAAATGCAGGTAGTCCTCGACTTACAACCATACATTTAATAACTGTTCAAAGTTACAATGGCACTGAAAAAACTGGCTTATTTTTTTACACTTCTGATGGTTGCACCAACCCCATGGTCACATGATCACAATTCAGATGCTTGGCAACTGGCATGTATTTATAGAGGTTGCAGTGTCCAGGAGTCATGTGATCACTTTTGTGATCTTCTGACAAGCAAAGTCAATGGGGAACCAGATTCATTTAACAACTGTGTTACTAACTTAACAACTGCAGTGATTCATTTGACAACTGTGGCAAGAAAGGTTGTAAACTGAGGCAAAACTAATTTTAACCACTGTCTTGCTCATCCAGAGAAATTTTGGGCTTAATTGTGGCTATAAGTCAAGGTCTACCTGTACATAATGATAGTAAAATAAAAGTGGAAAGTAGGCTTCCAGGTGACCTCTGTTCTATTTTGTGAACAATTTTGTGAACAATTTGGTAGATGGGGATAATGCAGCTTTAGTGTTTGTACTTGGTATTATAGATGAATGTTCCTGCTCATTTGCCTCTTAGACTTAATGTACTACAGATACATGGAGGCAGAGAAGCAACACAGAAGGTCCTTCCAGTGCACAACAGTTTCAGGTGAAAATCAAATGACATCTGCCACTATGCGGTTCCTTTCTCAGGATGAGTAAATGTTTTTCACGCTATGGTAAAATGCTGCTTTCACAGCAGAACCTCCATAATAATGTGATTCTTCCCAAGTCCATTTCTTGCCTTTTGTCAGAAACTCCTGACAAAAACCCTCAGTAAAATTTCAAGGGCTTCAGAGTATCCTCCCTCCCCTCCCCATCCCCCAAAATACAAGAATAAAATGAAATAAATAAAATATATTAAACAATGGAACAATATATAGCAGGGCAATTTGACTCGATGGCATCAATGCTCTAGCCAGCATCAATGACAATAGAATAAGAGTCAGTGCTTGATGCCTTCAAAAGCAGCACATTGTGAGACACTGACATTACTGTCAGTATTCAAGACTAGCCTGCAGGCTGTTCCATAACTCTGAGAAAAAGTCAACTTGACTGGTCTAAGGAACTATGAAATATTTCGCTGAACTCTACTCTAAGGGCAGATTTAAAACCATTGATTAAAACATTGCTCTTTTGAAATTCACTCACAATGACAATTTACAAGTGTGCTGTGTCAAAGTGAAAAAAGTTAATGCTTATCAGGGGGTGGAAATTGTAAAATAAATTCCAACTTTGGTGGCAGCAATTATATTTTTCTGTGTACTTTGAAAACAACAACAAAACTTTAAGCTCCAATAAATATGACATTTCTATTTTATGTAGAAGTTTACATAACAACTGGGAATAACACAACCAACACCTCGTTCAAAGCATTAATTCAACAGCTTGTTGTACTTTCCAGTCCAAATTTTGCTGCATCTCTCACTGGATTTAATTTAATTCGTGTTTTGCCATGTTTTAAAAAATTGAACAGTATTTAAAGCGACAATACCAATTGCAATACCAACTTAATATTCTAATTAGGTCTTGAAGCTGTTGAGATTCACAAATGGTTCATGTTCCCAGGTATTACTCCAAAGGTCAAAGGAAAATGCGGTGTGTAGTTAATTTTAAGAATTTTGCCTAATAGCAGCATTTTTGAAAGCTGAAATGTTATGCACAACAGGAAATAAATCAAACTGCTGTATGTTCATATGTATTCATGGATGAAAGGCCAAAATATCAATGCTCTTTCAACCGCTTCCCTAACCTTTCCAACCTAATCAAGAGCACTGCTTCAAAAAAGAAGCTCACATAATTTATTTTCTGCCTCTCTCTCTCTCTCTCTCTCTCTCTCTCTCTCTCTCTCTCTCTCTCTCTCTCCCTCTCTCTCCCTCCCTCCCTCTCCCTCTCTCTGTCCCTCTCTGTCTCTCTTTTTCTACCTCTCTCTGTCCTCTCTGTCTTTCTCTCTGTCACTCTCTTTTTTCTATCACCATGAGACTAAAGAGAAAATGAAGGTAGTCCTTGTTGAATAACTACTCCTTCAAGTGACCATTCAAAGTTCTAAAAGTGCTGAATGAGGGGGATTTCCAATGGGTCCTCATAGTTGCAGCCCACAAAGTGTCCCAGCAGTCACATGATCATGAATCAGGTGCTTGGCAACTGACTCGCAATTACAATGATCAAAGTGTCCCATGGTTATGTGATCACCACTTGTGATCTTTATGGTTGGCTTCCCACAAGCAAGTCAATGAGGAAGCCAGTGGAAGATCACAAATGCTGATCATTTGTTTGTGAGATAGCAAGAGTAATAGCACTTAGGCTTATAATGCTTTATTTCACTTCATAATGCTTTACCACCCACTCTAAGCTGTTTACAGAGTCAGACTATTGCCCCCAACAATCTGGGTCCTCATTTTACTCACCTCAGAAGGATAGAAGGCTGAGTCAGCCTTGAGCCATTCAGGATCGAACTCCTGACTGTGGGCTGCATTCTCATACTTCATTCTTGTATATTCTAATACTAGAATGCAATACTGCATTCTAACCATTGCACTACCACGGCTGCAACTGCATGGGATTTTGCCAAATGGTTGTCATTTAGGACTGCTGCAATTGCCATCATAAGTTGATGCAAGTCCTGTGGCATTTCACTTTACAACCTTATCACTGAGCAATTGAATTGCCTATCCCAATTACCATCCTTAAACTAAGATGGAACCTGGAGTTCCATGTTGATCTAGTTAAAGGCAACTTTTTTTCCTTCAGCAGGTTAATTTTAGTCTAAAGCCTCAAATTCTTCTGAAACAATTTTTGGAATAATTAACAATATTATGTCCATGCAACATGAGAAAATCATAGAATCAGGGGTTGGTTGCTACCAGTTCTACCTGGTTCTAAAGAACTGGTAGCTCTGAACAGCAGCAGACACTGAACCTGTTCTGAGTTTGTTGCTGTTTGGCCCACCCACCTGCCCGGGCTCTTACCTGTCCTTTATTTCCTGGTTTTTCAACCTCAGCTGCTTTGTGTGGCACAGCTAAAGCCCCTGTCATACTGTACCAACGGATGGAAAGAGGATGTAAAACAGAGAAAAACACTTGCCACCCGTTGGTTAACGCAATGCTTCCGTTCTGTACTCACTGCCTCCGTTTTGCTTCCTCTCTATCCATCCAGCATCCATCTACTGACATTTCATCCGCNATCCGCTCAGAAGGTTTTGAGCTGCTCAAAACTTTTGAGCGGAAAATGTATCCAATGCATCCGTTCTGCATCCGCTTGGCATACAGGGGACATCCATTCTGCATCTGTTACGCATCTGCTATATCCGCTAGGCATCCGCTGCACATCCGCGCAACTCAAATCTGTTCCCATGGTAAACGGACGCAGGGAGGAAGCGGAACGGATGCGCAGCGTTAGTAGCACAGACGGAGAAAGGATGAAAGCGGATGCAAATCGCTTCTGCATCATCCGCTACGCATCCGCTCTGCATCCACTCTGCATCCTCTACGCATCCTCTACGCATCCTCTACGTATCTGCTCTGCATCCGCTCTGCATCCGCTCTGCGTCCACTTTCCATCCGCCCTGTGTCCTCCCCCCGTCCGTTCCATTCCGTGTTATCCGCTCTGGTTATGCAAATTTTTGAGAGCGGATAACAACGGATGGAACATTTTTCTCGTCCGCTGTGTCCTTTTTACAAATGTTTTGCATCTAGTGGGCAGTGTGACAGGGCCTTAAGGTTGAAAAAACAGAAAAAAAATTTTTTTTTCAAATGCTGTGCACCCGCGCACAGCGCTTTTCAGCTTTCTGGGCAGCGCAGCTTAAGGTTTTTTTACACATGCACAAAGCACACATGCATGCACAAACCGGTAGTAACACTGGTTGAATCCCACCCCTGCATAGAATCACAGAGTCAGGCAGGACTTTTAGAAGTCTAGTCCAACCCCCTGCCAGTGTGAGAATCCTCATGCCATTTTGGACATATATTTCCTTGAAAAGAGAAAATATTGCAAGGAAGAAAATGCCCAGCTACTTTGTGACAGCAATTTCAGGATAAAAGTTCATAGAGAAAATGAGCAAGTTGTTAAAACTCCGGGGCTTTTATGGAGTAGAACTGATGTGAGTGATTGCTTCAGGTTCCCATGAAAGATGCCATCCAGACTATGACTCAGTATCATATATATTAGATTAACTTCTAATTCAAAGTAGTAAAACAAATACATTACATGTAATTTAAAAGTTATTTCAATATTTTGTGTTTCCCTACAGTTACTTTATGAGCCCATGGGTGTCTAAGGAAAAAAAGAAAGGAGGAGTAGAAGAGGAGGAGATTTTGTGAAGGGAGGGGTGGAATTCAAATGTACATTCTGCATCAAGCATCTAAATATCTGCAATCTGATAACCTAAATTATTTTAAAAATAATATTAAACCATATTTTAACTTATCACTAACCAGGTGTATTGAAGACTATAGAAACCTTGTTTTTAGAAAGTGATCTTTAAAAATACTTTAAAATTCTGGAAACCTGCTACATTTCATGCTTTGGTATGTTCTATTTGCCAGATTATATTTTGGTACAAAAAAAAATGCTGCTGCGTAATTTTGGATATATAAGACAGCTGTGCAAAGAGACCAGAATGAAGCTAGTCCCTACTAGACATTTTTACTTGGCTTTAATGTTCAATAGCAGCTTTTGATATCCAAGAGGGTTTTTTTTTATGAGACAGATCATTTATCTTTTGCATTTTAGCACCTGCCTCCGTTACAGAGTTTTTTTTCTCACACAGGCAAAAATCTGTTAGTTATTAAAAAGTTCTCTTCAGAAAGAAAAAAGCACTAATACTGCACAGTATTTATGGTTGCAATCTTGTTCACATTTCAGTATAGGCAATACTCACAACAACTGAGACTGGAACTCCTGTTGCTAAGCAAAGCAGTCATTCAGTAAGTCACATCCAATTTTCCTGCGATCATTAAGCAATTCATGCAAAGTCATGCTGAGAATAGGAGGTAAGCCAGGGGTTAGGGTTAGGGTGTAACAACTCATTCACTAATCATGTACTTCATGGGCATGCATAGCAGTGGTGGGATTCAATTTTTTTTATGACCAGTTCTGTGGGCGTGGCTTGGTGGGCATGGCAGGAGAACTAAAATTTCCAGTTAGAGGTGGTATTTGCCGGTTCTCTGAACTACTCAAAATTTCCAGTACTGGTTCTCCAGAACTGGTCAGAACCTGCTGAATACCCACCTCTGGTGCACTGCTATTGCAATAACTTACTTTCAGTTTCAGGGAACTAACACAGCTGAGGCGCAGAAATCTGCTTTGCTGCGCGAATCAGTGCAGTACAGTGCAGGAGCGAGCAGGCGAGTACAGTGCAGGAGTGAGCAGGCAGGGCTACATGATTGTCAGATCGAACTGGTTCGGAGCCAGCTGGTCATCACAGCTAAAGGTTTGTCCCAAACTAGGAGAATCCTACCCCTGAGGTAAGCGAACCTGTCTTTCCCCCATTGAAGCCCCTTGGAAAGATCATAAATGCCAATCACATCATCCCAGGACATTTGCAACCATTGTAAATACATGCCAGTTGTCAAGTGCCTAAATTTTGATCACGTGACTGTGGGTATGCTTTGATAGTCGTAAGTGTGAGGACCGGTTGTAAGTCTCTTCTTTTCAGCACTGTTGTAACTTCAAATGGTTGTTAAATAAGTGGTTGCAAGTCCAGAACTATCTATATTGGGAATGGAAGCAGCATGTCCTGATTGAGATCTGATTTTGATAGACTTTCTCTATATATTTAAAATGTTATAATTTTCCCTGTTGAACAATGTGATTTTCCATATTGCTACATTCAGTCAGACACCTATATTCAAGCAATCTACTTACAAGAAGCAGTTGCCAGAGGACATGTGGGTAATCTCATTATCTCACTTTTTCCCAAACAGATTTCAATGACCAGCATTCACCAACAGTCCACTGTGCTTCCCCCATTCTTTCAGAGATGTCTAGTTCATCATGAAATCTCACCAGAAATCCTGAGGCTGAATTTAGGCCATTTTTTATAACTTTTGTATGATATACATGTACAATATCACAGCCTTACTAATCGGTCAAGTTAGAATGGAGCTGGAATAATGGCAAGCATCTTTGAAATATTTTGACCGTAATATCCCTTAAAAAAACATTTTGGGGATATCCTGGCTAAGGTGAACAGTCTTGATGGCAGAAGACTGCTTAAAACGAGGTTAGACATTTCAGAGGGAGTGGAAAAAAGCAGAAAGAAAATATGTAAATTATTAAGGCAAGTTTTTTTCCCCCTCTGCATTGACAAAATAGTAAATACTGGTCATGAAATTATTGATATGGGAATGTTTCTGGAATATACTTGTGAGTTTCTGAGTGAGTGTACACACACCAATGTATCATCCCCTGGCCCCCAAGGATAAACAACAAGCCCATTCACAGAAAAACACATTTAGCTTATCTGTCCACCCAACCTAAATGCCTGTGGGACAAGGTAGACCTTCAATGTCTTTCTAATCATTGCAGCTGAGATAAGGAAACCTGAACCACAAATGGTGCAATTCCTGTCATGGTGCACCTAGGCTCTGGGTTCTTTTCCTTTATGATGATACTTACTTGTGTCCTGTGGTCTTGTTGTGGTTCACTGGCAGCAGGTGCAGATGGCTGAGGTCTCAGAGAAAGAGGACTCAGATGAGGGGCCTGCATGTGATGAAGGGATGGGGCCAGGATCATCAGGGAGTGGAATGCTGCCTTTAGAGATTGTGGAGGCTGGCAGCAGTGATGAAGAGGTTTCTGAGGAGCCTGTGCCCAGTGCACGTGCACACAGGGCTGCTCAAAGAAAAGAGCAGCTGCAGCAGCACGGGCAGTTTGGGAGTAAGGCTGCAAGAAAATGGCCCCTCCCTCAAGAGATAAAAGCCAGCTGAGAAACTGGAGTTCTTTGCAGGAAGCAAATAAATTTTTGTACTCAAGCTTTGTGGACATTTGGAATATCTTGGTTGGTGTTTGGAGACTCTTTGTGTTTGAAATATTTCTTAGTAATTTTATCTACTGTTCTTGGCAGCCTTGTACCACCTTGGCAAGGCTTGTTCTTATCAGAGATAATTAATTTGAAACAGCCTTTTAACCATGAAGGAATGGAATTCGTAAAGAATCATTAAAAGGTTTTTCTGTTACCTCTGTTTCATGTTTGTTTACTTGGAACAAGGTTTGGGTCAGAACAGATCTTGAGATTCTGGGCCTGCCCACCTTACCAGGTAGATCCATCATGAGGACATGTCACCAAATATTTCTCGATGATTGGAGTACATAAAGTTATCCTTTACTTGCTGTGGTGGCACAGTGGTTAGAATGCAGTACTGCAGACTACTTCTGCTGATTGCCAGCTGCCCAGAAGTTTGGCAGTTTGAATCTCACCAGCACAAGGTTGACTCAGCCTTCCATCCTTCCGAGTGGATAAATTGAGGATCCAGATTGTTGGGGGCAATAGGCTGACTCTGTAAACTGCTTAGAGAGGGCTGTAAAGCATTGAGAAGCAGTATATAAGTATAAGTGCTATTGCCTTGAACCCACTATGAATGCAATATCTACCATTGTTTCCCTGATCTGTGATGAAAGTAATGCTTTCTGTCTTCTGCTAGCTCAAGTAATAATGCCTAGTTTGCCCACCGTGCTTTACTTTCTTCTGGGCAAAGTTTTGCATTTTTATTGACTACGGTGTTTCTCCAACAATACGGCCTCCACCAATAGGAAGGCCCAGCATGATTTCATGGCATGAAGGGAAATTAAGCCCCGCCCCCAAAATTTAGGCCTATTTAAATCATGCGTTTCCCTGCCATTTCTCACATCATTTGTTAGAGGTGATAGAAATTCAATGGGCGGGGAAGGAAATGGGCAGGGGGAAGGCGGGAGGATGGAGAGAAAACTTGCCTTTTGGAGTGCCCTGCAGAGTAGCCTAAGCTAGAATACCCCAATAGCGAATAGAAGCTCCCTGAAGGCAAGTCCCCAGCCACTTCAGGGTGTGGCATGCGCTACCATGTCCCCTCGTCAGTCTCTTTCACGGAACACCCCACCTTTAAGTGCAATCACCAGCCACTGATCGATCAGCCGGTAAAGCCACTCAGGGCGAGCGCACACAAACACACTCCCCTCACCAGCCGAGGCGGTTCTTTCGGCAGACAAAGCTCCCTTGAAGGCAGAGTCCCCAGCCACTTCGGGGTGAAGCGTGGCTGCCCATGTCCCCTCACTCTTTAGGCGCTCTCTTTCAGTGCAATGGAAGCTCCCGAAATGCAGTCACCAGCCATTTCGATCGGCCGGTAGAAGCGGCCTCAGGGTGAGCGCGCGCACACAAACACACACACACACACACACACACACTGCCTCGCCAGTGAGGCCACTTCTATCAGCAGATAAAAGCTCCCTTGAAGGCAGAATCCCCAGCCACTTCGCGAGGCAGCTGCCCGTGACCCCTCACCTCTAGGCAGTCTCTTTGGGTGATGGAAGCTCCAAAGGCAGTCACCAGCCACTTAAATCAGCCAGTAGAAGCGCGCCTTGCAGCGAGGGAAGTTGTGTGCGCGTGCTCGCCCCCCGAGGCCGTTTCTACCAGCTGATCGAACTGGCTGGTGTACTGCATTTGGGAGCTTCCATCATCTGAAAGAGACTGCCTAAAGGCGAGGGACATGGGCAGCCCCCCCTTGCCCCGAAGCAGCTGGGGATTCTGCCTTCAATGGAGCTTTCATCTACCAAAAGAATCCGACTTGCGGCGAGGGAGGTCGGTGAGCTGTGTTTGATGACGCGGTGTAGTGCTGTCTCCTCTCACTCCTGACACAAGGCCACGACTATTATACCCAAATCGAACTGAAGTACCGGCTGGCGTGGATCTCTGCACAAGTGGCTGGTGACTGCATTTGGGGAGCTTCCATCACCTGAAAGAGACTGCCTAAAGGCGAGGGGACATGGGCAGCCACGCCTCACCCCGAAGCGGCTAGGGACTCTGCCTTCAAGGGAGCCTTCGTCTGCTGATAGAAGTGGCCTTGTGGCAAGGGAAGTGTGGTGTGTGTGTGTGTATGCGCACTCGCCCCGAGGCCGCTTCTACCGGCCAATCGAAGTTGCTGGTGACTGCATTTGGAGAGCTTCCATAGCCCGAAAGAGACTGCCTAAAAGCGAGGGGATACGGGCAGCCACGCCATGCCCTGAAGCAGCTGGGGACTCTGCCTTCAAGGATCTTTCGTCAGCTGATAGACATGGCCTCGCAGCGAGGTACGTGCATATGGGCCACTCTAGGTGGGGGAGGAAATTAAGTCACCCCCGAAAAGACAGCCTAGCCGTTTTTTCAGGGATCAGAAAAAAAATAAGGCCCGGCCTTATTTTGTGAGAAACACGGTCCTATGGCACTGGCAAAAACACCTTGCCCAGGCCTGGTTACTATCTTGCAGCTCTCTAATCTTTGCTGGAGATACCATTACTAATGGAGTTTCAGTAGCACAGTAGTTATAACAAGTGGCTGATATGTAGATGATCCCAATAGACTTTTTTTAATTACTAAATCCTCTCAGGAAAAGAGGATTAATTTTATTAATCCTCTTTCCCTGAGCTATCCACTTTTCTTCGAGACTTTTTGTTGTTGTTTTTGTTGTTAAATAATCCACTGGCACAACACTGAAACATTTCTCCTTTTCTTTTTTTCCTAGCCAGCTTCAGATCAATGAAACTACCTTGTGTGACTACAAAAACTGATAAAGAAGGTTTGGATCTTTTTTTAAAAGTAAGGTGAATAGCTAGGGAAAACAGTAATTAAAAAAAGAAAAAAACTTTTTACCCGCTTTTAAACTAGTGACATTCTGCCTCTTAGGCATATGTTACAACCACTGTGCTTTGAGAATACCATTGATGATGATAGCTGAGCAGACACGAGGGCACCAAGCTTGGCAAACTTTAAGAAAACTTTTATTTTGAAGATGGTTGTTCTGCCTGCATATACTGTAGGTATATTTTGATGCTTTATCTTGTAAACTGAATTACATTTTTCAAAGATAATACCTAATGTCACTTTCCTGTTGGATGAGAACTCTTTTAAATGTAATTTCTAAGCTGGGACCTCCTAACAGATGCTATCCAGCCCATTCTTAGCTAGTTTCCTAAACAGAATGTCATGGGTTATTTTGTCAAATGGTTTGCTGAAGAGAGATTATAGCATCCCCAGAACTTCCTTGGAAATCAACGTTCTGCATCAAAAAATGCAATAAGATTAACGATCCATATTGATGTCTAGAAACTACATTTTTATCAAGTTTGACTGGTAATTGATCTGAAAAATGACCTGAAAATAGCCCCAAAACAGGCCCCAAAATGGGTGGGGGCAGGGCCAATGATGGGATTAGCCCCAACCAGCTGAATCCTACCTGTTCCTTTGAGGCGAATGATCAGGAGGTGGGGCTGGGTGTGATGAGTGACATCACCCACCCAGTCACATGACCAACTGGCCACACCTATCCAGCCAGAAAACTGGTTGTTAAAAAATTTGTAGCCCACCACTCGTCTAGTTGTTTTGGCATGCAATGCCCTCACTTGTTTGGTACTGTCATAACTCTTGAATGGTCTTTGAACAAATGATCATAAGCCAAGGACTCCCATTATACAGACCTGCTAAACCCTGATAAAGGAAAATCTGGAGACCCATGAAAAAAAATCTGGAGATTCTATAAAAAATAGTGAGATTCACGGTCACGTGAATAACTAACCAATCAGAGCATGTTATATCCGGTGGCAGAAAAAGCAAAATGGAGGTGCCCAGAGTAAAAAGAAATGTGCTGTATGTATATATTGCTGTATGGTAATATCGATATTGCGTGATCTGAGAAGTAGTGTCATATCGTCATGTCGTTTGTGTCAGAAATCAGATTTATGCGCGTATAAGCCGACTCCCAAATTTGGGGGGAAAAAAAGCGTTTTAAATTTGGCGTGAGATTGAGGAGCCTTGTCGTGAGACCGTGAGACATGACAAAAAATCATGAGACTCACGGCAGAACCGTGAGAGTTGGCAGGGCTGGTTATATGTATAACATCATTTTTAGTTGCCAGAATTTAATTACATTTTTTGGTATTGGCTACTTCTGCTCTTTTCCTCTCCCACCCCTTAAGTCGAATTGTTTGCTTTTGTGCTTTTTTAGCAGCTCTGACCTAGATAGGCTTCTTTCCTATTTCCCATTAACTTCTCCTGCCATAGGATACTTCTCATCATTGCTCTGAGTCAGGGCTAGCTGAAGGAGATGTGGTGCCTCTAGGCCATATTTTCTATGGTTCTACCTCCTGCCAGTGCAAAGATTTGCATTCTTAGAATGATTTGCAGAGAGGGATTATGTTGGTATTTCTTATGTTTTAGCACCCTAGGCCAGTGCCCATTCAGTCTTAGCCTAATGCTAGCCTTGCTCATTTATTAAAATCTACTTCCTTGAAGTCCCAAATATGCATTTATTATATTCAAATTAATCTTCCATTAATAACAATAATTCCAGCATTATATAGTCTTTGTTCAAAGACCTCACTTTCCATTCCGTTATTAAGTCTTCCGTCATTATCAGAACTAATTATCTCATTCTTCCTTCTTCCCCAATTTGAAAGACAGAAAAGACAGAATTATAAGCTCAGGAATTTCCTGGACAAACTATGCTGGATTCCCTTCAATTTCTGTGCTATGTTTCCCCCCCCCTTTTTTTTTTTAAAAATCATATGCTACAACTATATTTGAATTACCTCTGTTACTTTTGAGCAGGCTGTATACTACAATGGCATTCTTCCATTCATCCTAAGACTCAGATATGTCTACTACATCAAATTTGTCTTCCTGTAACAGGAGTTTGAGTTCATCTCATTTATTTTCCATTCAATGATCATTACTGAATAGGTAGCAAAGATTGTGAACTGTGACAGTCAGCATTCTTCCCGAGTTTTTTATGGAGTGGTAATTCTCTTATTGTTCATCTTGTGCTCAACCATACTTATACTGTACATATGCTGTCTAGCTCCAGGAAATCAACTCTTGAATAAGGAGTTCATCCTCCTCCTCCTTCTTTTCATCCTCCTCCTCCTCCTCCTCTTTTACTGTTTTGAAGTTGAAGGAGAAAAGGGGTAAGACTTGGCACAGCAAAATTCCACATTAGTTAGAAGTGGGCTGAATACCTACAATAACAATGTATAACATGAGGCTAAATCTTATTCCATGATAAATGTTTCATACATCAAGTTTAGATCAAGATTCTGTGGTTTTTTGCATAGTTCTAGTTTGGGAAAATGCCATCATTGCCAACTACATACAGTAGGGAAAATGCCATCATTTGCTGGCAGAGGCAAATGGATACCCATTTATGGTTCCAACCCACTTATCAGTTAAGCCCTAGATTTTGGCTCAACCTTTCTTCAGTAATGAGGTGACTTGTGTTGGTGACAGTAAGAGTGGGACAATGAAGCCTTCTGAGTTCCACCTTAAATGTCTGTATAGCTATTCAAACCAATTTCAACAATTCTGACACAGGTTGATGAAGCATTGTTTTGAATGTGTACATCATCCAATTCTATGTAGAATTCAATGTCTAGTTTATACAATATTTTCCCTCATGACTTTCTAAAAAAAGGTACTAATTAATATGTATCTTTCATTATGCAACTGTAACTGTGTGGTTGACAAAACCTTCTGTTCTGCTATTTGAGCAATAGCTTTAATCTTTACTTCGGTTCATCTGCTTAACTGTGCTAATATTATGAACTTGTTTTTCAGCAATGTAATATTATAACACTTTTATCAAAAGGACTGATGCTATTTTATTTTGAGAAGCAATATGCACTATGTTATAAGTAAAACTAGGGTCAGGAAGAGTGGTGATTGTCAGTTGGTTCTTTATTATTTCATCCTGGAATACAAAATAATATTTTAACTGTGATTAAAAACTCAAAACAGTAAAGCTACTTTTAGAGATAAGGCAATTTTTTTCCATAATTCTTTGGAATTTTCCTGTCTTTAAAATTTTACAAAGCCAGAAGAGCAAAATAAAGCAGGAGTTCAAAAAAAAAAATCTGTGCTGTTAGTTTACGCACCAGAACAAGGACCTTCTCACTCACCTTAACTCTCGGTGGTGAACGGTACATTGTAAAACAATAAGTAACTATTTTATATTGTATAAGTAACTAACCACTAGTCTTTGAATATATCTTAATTATGGAAAATCTTTTCAAACACCTGGTTGAATCTGTTGGAAGGAAAATCCATCTAATTCAGTTCCAAGCTGGGACAAAGACACTGGAAACATGTAGGCTGATTGGAAAGAAAGGTTTATTGATGAAGCAGAACCATGAAACACATGTGATTCTGGGTAGATGACAACATGGTTGAATGAGTGAATGGATCTTTATAGGTTTCTGTGACTTTGAAGTTTGGACTATTCTGGGGGTAGTACAATGAAGGGGATTGTGTTCTGAAAGGATGCTGGACAATTCCTATTATGGCTAATGGCTTTCGTCCTGTGTTGGATCTTGGGTGAGAGGCTGCTTTCTAATCCTACGATTCTGCCAAGGAATTTCAAAATATCCTGTCTTGAATGGATTACTAAATCTACATTTCTAAAAGTCGGCCTCCTCAGTTTCTGTTTGGGGGGGCAGGGAGAGTGGGGCTGTCTCCCTTAAGAGCATATTTCTCCCTTTGGGAAAATATTATATCCTGCCTTTTTAATATTTCTCAAAATATTTCATTCTTCTGGGGAGGGAGGGCTTCCCACAAATCTTTGGGTCATCTTTTTGTACAGACTAAAACCTAACCCTTTAACAGAAAAATACTGAGGCAACCTGGTTTAATATCTGCATGCTAACTCCTCGCCCTTCAGTTAATTGTTTTTGCTTATTTTATACAGCTGGATTATTTTAATAGGAAAAACTAATCAGTGAGAATTCTGCAGGTTAGGCCTTTTCAGGGGGAAAAAAGGCTTTCCCCCTCTATATGTGAAGAGAAAGTAGTTTGATTGATGTGCCTCTTTCCATCTTGTATAGAAAAAAGAAAAGTTTAAAGAAGACAGCTCAAGACAACTCATGATTCAAGCATTATTACAATAGCAGACAAGCTGTAGTTCTCCAGGCATTGCTGAACTGCAGCTCTTGACAACTTTCACTGTTCAATAGGTTTGGTCAAAGAGCTCCTATTCTTAACAGTATCTTGATACAATGAGAGGAGAAGCTTTCATTTGGAAAGCTGCAGAAAGAAAACTATACAGTATACTGTCACATATCCAACTAATTATTCCCTGTTCTATAGGTGCTGATGTTTAGATACCCACAAGGGCAAAGGACAATATGGATGGAGGAGCAAACCTGAAAACTTCCCATCTCCATCTATTTCCATATCACAGTCTCCTGGCTGGTACCTTCTTACTACTGTTCTTGTTGAACATATTCACATTTGGCCCTAAAATATTGTGAAAGAAGAGACAAGAAAGAAATGGGGGGGGGGGGAGAGGGAGGAAGGGGGAGGGAGAGAGAGAGGAAGGGAGGGAGGGAGAGAGGGAGAGAGAGAGAGAGAGAGAAGTTATGGTCACTTTAGAGAAAGTGATTTTTAACCCCATACCTTCAAACAGACTGGGCTGCTTTAAATACTGCTGTTTTTAATAAACATAAAGACTGGCTTGATCAATTAATACACTTTTCCTTGGATTTTATTCATGATGCAGAAGTGGGTCAAGATTGTATGTCAAAAAGAATCAACAACATTCTTTAAAAAAAAACAATCATCCTTCAGGAAGCAGAATGTGGTTGGCTACTGCTTAACATATAGTATTGATTATCTTTAGGAATTAGATCTAATTTTATTTTTTGCAAATAAGCATTTTCACTGTAGAATGTAACAATGCCTGCTTGCTAAAGCAATGATTATTTAGCAGTTATGGATGAAATAAAAGCTTTGCAAGTGGTGACAGAAACAGATTGCTTGCAGTATTGGAGTATTGTACAAGCTAGCTAGCCTGAGGCACTTTGAAATTCCATTGATTTAACTGGAAAACCTCACTTTCCCATTAAAATCAATGCCTCTTAAAAGTGCCTAACAGTGCCTAGATCAATTCAATCAATTTTATTTATGGCCAAAAGGACCCAAAGGCTTGGATAATATCATTGATAAAAAAAAATTAGTTACTATCTGCCAGCAAGTTTTAA
Organism: Laticauda laticaudata; assembly: GCA_004320025.1. Classification (NCBI taxonomy): domain Eukaryota; kingdom Metazoa; phylum Chordata; class Lepidosauria; order Squamata; family Elapidae; genus Laticauda; species Laticauda laticaudata. Next base: position 5,497 of record BHFT01062521.1, on the reverse strand, counting down.
TATAATTGATTCTGGCCTCCAAAATGAACTTCTAAGGAAAATGTAAACCCGTGCTAAGTTTCATTTAGGGACCTTATAATTCTAGTCTGACTTCCAAGAGTCTGACCCTCTGGTCAGTGGAGAAATCCAAAATAATACCTTCAAGACGTACCTGTCTATTTGAACGTGTTTTGTAAAGTTTGACTTGTACTGATGTTTGAATGAATGTAGCCAAATCTGCCCATCTCTGAATTTGGCTGGGAAGGATAATTGTTCTAATTCTCTGACATTTTAAATAAGCAAATATCAGTTGCTTACAACTATTTTAATATCTTTTACAGAATGTAAACGGATCATATAGAGTCCTTTGATCTTGCTGATAATTGCTACATTCAAACTAACATTTCTCTGTGTGTAACTCAGTTTCTGCTCCCTTAAGCCATTTGTTCCATTCTTCTCTGAACTGATTACTATTTATTAGGTTCCTTTTGAAAGTGTGTGCCAAATTGTACATGATACCTGAGGAAAGGTGTGACCATTGCAGAATAAAGTAGAATGGCTGTTCCCTTCATTTATTAAAGAGTATTTCTTTTGAGGCAGGCTAAAACTACATTTGCTCTTTTTTGAAGGTATAGCATACTGCTGACACCTGTCATTTAAGATTGTAGTTGACAAGTGTAGGAAACAGACATAGTAAAACATACTCTTATGTATAGACACCATCTGAGCATTTCAGCACTGTCTAGTCAAGGAACAAAATTTTGGGGGATGTACAATGTAACAACATATCATTATAATTATCATCATCATCATCATCACCATCCTCACCACTATTATAAGAAGCCTCAGTGGTGCAGTGGTTAGAGTGCAGTACTGCAAGCTATTCCAACTGCAATTTGGCAGATCGAATCCCACCAGGCTCAGGGTTGACTCAGCCTTCCATCCTTCTGAGGTAAGTAAAATGGACCCAGATTGTTAGGGGCAATAGGCTGACTCTATAAACTGCTTTGAGAGGGCTGTAAAGCACTATAAAATGGTATATAAGTCTAAGTGCTATTGCTATTATAATATAGTAATTACTATAGTCACAGAATTATCACGTTCTCCATTTGCAAAAAATATTAACTCCAAAGTAACAAAAGTTGCCCTTGTTATTGTACAACACGAGGCACAAAAGTTCACCAAAGTTAAAAACTAAGCTTAACATGTACTGATAATGTTAATGTTAACACTCTTTAACTAATCTGTTTAAGTACATGATGCAAATAAAGTCACTGAGCTATCAACTTCATAATGCAATTGTAACGTAATTTATTTATATGAGGTCCTTGGTGGTCTCTGAGCTTGGTTGTTTTCTTGCAGATGTTTCATTACCCAAACAAGGTTGCACCACTCGTGCTAGTGACTAACATTGATGATGTTCCTTAGTTTGGGTAATGAAACATCTGCAAAAAAACCAACCAAACTCAAAGAGCACCACGGACCCTTCATTTCAACCTTGAGCTACAAATATTCTCCTTTACAGATACCACATGTGAGTGTCAAATTCTTCAGAAAGCAGGCAAATGGGGAAAAATTGCTTTAGGCACACTTCCACCCACTCGCTCTGATGATGTTACCTAATGTGAGTAATGAAATAACTGCAAGAAAACAACCAAGCTCCAAGAGCACCATTTCAACCCTGAGCTATAAATATTCTATTTTATCGATAAACCATTTTAATCAGTCAATGATCTAGTTCAAACCATATCTCATGGATTATCCTCAATGTTCAACCCAGTCTGCTTTCCTGGTTGTGCAGGTAAAGTTTCAGTGCCAGCATGAGGAATTCTAGCAAAGGGGTAATGAGGAGGTATCTCTGCAGAAAATATGCTCTACAGCAGTCTTGCAAATCCAAGATCTTCAAACTAACTGTGGTGGATGTAGATGCCAAAAGCTAAGAATTAATTACTGAGTTAACTAACTACTGGGCTGAATAGGTCAGGCAAGAACCTAAGCAATAAGGCCGGAGGCAGCAAGGCAATTTGGCTAAAGCCCAGAGACTTGCAAGGGAAGCACTGGAGCAAATGCAATACCCATCATTTGGGAGATTTAAATAGATCTTTGATAGCCATTTATTGTAGTGTATTCCCCAAGGGCATCCTATAGGTGGGGTGGAATTCTTGTCTTCAGGAATTCAGTGAGTAGCAGATCCAAATGTCAATATGTATATATCCATAGACCCAGAGCTAGTGAAAGAATCTGTGGCAGAAGTTCTGCTCAACATAACTAAGATACTAAGATACCAGAATCATGGACTACATCAACTTCTACCTCACTACCAGGGAGAAAAATCACATCTCCACCAACACTGGTTGGGTAAGTTACTGTATAGATAACAAGGAGCAAACCCCACACTCATTAGCACTGATGATGTTACCTAGTTTGGTCATGAAATATCTACAAGCAACCAAGCTCGGGGAGCACCAAAGATGCCATGGCTCAGCCTTCAGCTCCATATATTTTCCTCTATTGGTAATAATAAGTCAGTTTAAGTTCTTAAATAATGCCCCTTATTCCATAACATTCTCATCAAAAGCATAATAAATATTCATAGTGCAACATAGCATGCACATTCTGGATAAATCTTAAAAGTGTGAAATAATCAGAAATGGAGATTTTACAATATAACCAATAAATCCAAACCATCTTTCATTACAAATCCTTATTTCCTTTCTATGAGTTATCAGTTCCTTTACTGTTTGTTCAGCAACTTGAGCTAGCCACACATAAACCTCTTGAATATATCATTCATTGTGGCAATATCTTTTTTTTTTTTTTTGCAAAANTTTTTTTTTTTTTTTTGCAAAATGAAATTAGCTTGTTGGACCAATTTATTTAGGAAACCTAAAATTATTGCTTCATATATAAAATGCAGATCCTATTGTAGCATCAAAATTGAACTATGAGCTCACACCATCACAGCCAAATTATAAAACCTGATCATTCAGTTTGCACCAAGATTTTCTCTTAAATGGAAGTAAAAGCATCTGAGGTAGTCCCACCTCAGAGGATCTGCAAATGTGTTTTTCATCATTTCAATCATTCTTTCATGTCCAGTCCAGATATATCTGGTGGGGGGATTTGAGAAGCCTTTTACTTTGCTGGAATAATTTTGTTCAATTCTTTTGAAGTCAACATCAATATTTCAAGGAAAATGCAATCTTGAGGCATAATTTGTGGAATTGTGGCCAATTTTAAGTATAAATTTGCAGAACAACAGAGTAATTAAATGTTCTTGAATTACAAGAACAACTGAGCCCAAATTCCTTGTTGCTAGGCAAGACTTAAGTTGTTAAGTGAGTTTTGCTCCATCTTATGACCTTTCTTGCCATGATTGTTAAATTAATCACTGCAGTAGTTAAGAATAAGGTTGTTCAGGGAATCTGGCTCAACCATAAAAATCTATTAAACATTATTTCCCCTGTGATTCAAGCACAGATATATCAAGAGACAGTCTTCCAAATATAAGGCTTTGGGCTCTTGAGATTAGAGTCTAACTAAAACAGCCAATCAAATACATTGCTCATATTATGGTTGTAATTAACCTATGATCAACTCATCATTTTGAAGCTTTCATTGAATATGCTTTTCCCCCTGCTCCAATGGATGCAGTCATAGGAGTTAATGATCTTATATGATCGCACATTGGGAATATGCATGCATCATTTAATTTTTAAAAACATTTAAATATTTCTGAATACATATGTATGGGTAATGAAATCTCTACAGTGATATTTGCCGGTGACTACTGAACTCTTTTATATATATTCTGATTCTGAGTTAGGATTGCAAATCTGAGTTAGGATTGCGAACATTGTCAGAGTTTGCTACCATTTTAAAGTAGGGAAAATAGGAAATATGTAAAATAGATCTAACATAATACAACTTCCAAAAGCCTCAAAAATCCAACTAGCCTTAAAAAAAATCAAGAAAATTAGAAAACCTTAGAAGACGTGACCCTTTCCTTTATGTTCCATTGTTCCATATATTGTAATCTTTAAGATCACCCAATCATTGCCTGTTCTTGCGAACATTCTTCTCTGTGGATAGTGTTCTCTGCTCTTTCTGTGATAAGTCCATCAGGTAACACGATAACATTTATGCTCAAAACTGTTTTGGGCAGTGATACTCAAAACTGTTATCAGTGAAACCCAAAATTCTCACTGACTGTGGGCATCTTATGTTATATTTATGAAATTGGATTTTGAAATAAATTAAAAAATCAGGACAGCCTGAGTGGGAAAAAGATAGCATATAACATCCAATAAATTCTTGGGCCTTCTTCACCAGAGGTTTTGAAACCTCCAGGGCATTGAGACAGAATGGATCTACTGGTTCTGCTGTCCCATTATTGATCTCTGAAGTACCTTCTTGTGGCCTGACCATTCGTGATACCTCTACCAAACCATCTGGTTGTGATCTGCCTCATTTTGTCTGTTAGAAATTGAACAGAATTATATGTGGAATAGGAAGAAGCACCTGTGTCCTGTACCAATGGGGATGGGAAGATTAACTTTAATGCGGTTGTGGTGCTGATGCACAAACTATTGAACATATTGTGCAAGATTGCCCATGATGTGTGTTCTCTTGTTTCCTAGAAGATCTGCATGAAGCAACGCCAGAGGTGATAGATGGATAGCTGAATTGGATATTCAGTTACAAGATGAATAGCTGAACTGGATATTCAGTTACCAGTCCACTGTCCTATCCCCATACATTATGACATACATACACACACATATAGGATTCATACTTTGCTCTCTCTCTCTCTCTCTCCTCTCTCTCTCTCTTCCTTCTTTTTTCCCTTTTTTTTTCTTTTTTTCTTTCCTTCTTCTTTTCTTCTCTCTCTTCTCTCTCTCTCTGATGCGTGTGTGTGTGTGTGTGTATATTATAGTATATATATATATATATATATATATATAAATATATATTATATATATATATATATATATATAATACTATATAATATATATATAAATATATGTTTTTTAAGCTCGTCGCGGTACTTACATTTGTGCTGTTTAGTCTTCCTTTCAGGTATTATCCCACGTCATTGTAGTTCTGTTAAAAGTTGCTAGCTCATTTGGTAGTTCTCTTAAAGTTGTAGCAACGTTTCAGCAGAATCTCATCTGCCTATCATCAGGCCTTTCTGTATGGGAAGTGTGTCTCACAGGTTCCTCTGCTTTCAAATTTGAGGCAGGGGATGGTCTATTCTGATTGGCATTATTAACTGAGTCTGTGTTCATTGGACTTGGAGTTTGGATTGATTTGGTTTTCTGCGTTGCTTCTTGTCTGTTTTTGTGGCTTTGATGACCGGGCGCAGCGCTGGCAGCACTCTGTTCTTGTGTTGGAGGCTTTCAAGTGCAGCCTGGCTGTCGTGTGAAAGGACGGCGGGGTGATGCTCTCATCAGCAAGACTGGCGTTTCACCTGGGTGCCTGGAGGGGGGGGTGTTTGGTTGGAGGCATCAGAGGGATC
>BHFT01062520.1:0-35279 GCA_004320025.1 Laticauda laticaudata | reverse complement strand
AGAGAGTGTGTGTGTGTGTGTGTGTGCTCGCCCTGAGGCCACTTCCACCAGCCGATCGAAGTGGCTGGTGACTGCACTTGGGGAGCTTCCATCGCCCAAAAGAGACTACCTAAAGGCGAGAGGACACAGGTCACCATGCCCTGAAGCACCTGGGGTCTCTGCCTTCGGGGAGCTATCATTGGCTGATAGAAGCAGCCTCGTGGCAAGGTATGTGCATATGGGCCACTCTAGGTCAGGGAGGAAATTAAGTCACCCCCAAAAAGATGGTCTAGCCATTTTTTCGAGGGTCAAAAAAAAATAAGGCCCAGCCTTATTTTGTGAGAAACACGGTATATCAATGGTGCTTTCTATCAGTCCATAATCTCAAGTATCAAAATCTACAAACCAAACACAGGCTCCAATAGAAATTGGTCCACTTCTTCATAGATCAGGAAAGCTACTCCTAATTAAGAAGCAGCATGAAAATACTTCAATGGAAATTATATTTGGCAATTATAAACTGTCAAGAATCCAATGCAGAAAGGAATGAAATGGCTGAATTTTGGCTTGGTACCTCTCAAAATTTGTTTAATTCTACAGTTACAATTTTAACAAAAAGTAGGTTTTATCATCCCAGAGGGGTGATTACCATACTTCTTTTTGTGGGTTATGTGATTATTTGTTCGACACAGACAGGTCTCAAGAAAAAAAATGTAGCCTTAGGAACCTATTGTTATGAGGAAATTAGCTGTTCTAAAATTAAGGTTATGATTTTTTTTCCCATAGGAGCTGGCACTAAACATATCCCAGATAAATAAATAAAAAACAGTAGAGTACGTTCTTTCTTCTGAAACCTTGGTTTAACTTTATTTTCCTCTCTAGAAAACAAATTAGGTCAGTTGGTGAAAGGACCAACAGGAGAATAAAGGCAACACTGAGTTTCTTCTATTCACAAGGGGCTATCATGTACCAGCAGTCATTAAGATCTTTAAAGTCAAAACAATTTTCCAGATGGTGTTTGGTTCCTAGGTGAATGCTCAGAAAAAGTGAATGGAAACCATCCAATCTAAGCCTCTAATGCATCCATTTGCCTTGAATCTCAGTAATCTCCCTTGTGGTCAGGTCGGTATTTATCAATTTAATCATAATAAGTTCCAATCAACGAGGAAAATCCAGCTTCAAAAATTATGTGTTAAAATGATGGTTGAACTAATTTTTGGTAGCACTGGAGGTAGACTGGATTGAAACTTACAAAAAAATGGTCTAGAGATAGACTGTCCTCAAGATAAGGAACCTTTGTTAGATTCTGAATGTTCAGGATTAACAAAGTTGTTTCTGCCAGCATTACCTATCTAACCATATGTGCTTAGAGCATGAAAAAGTTTTTCTTTAGCTGGATTTAATAAGATCTCTTCAGGAATATTAGAAACTATAGCATTCTAAATTTTTATATTCATTTGATATAAAAATGCCTATGAACACTTCAAGAAATTGCATCCCTCATTCTCGTATTTCTGGGCTGCCTTTTTTACAGCATTCTATGTACTGAACTTCTAAATCTCTTTGTAATTAAAGACCTTCTTGGAGGATTATGCCCCTTTTTGTTGTTGGAACAGTGCCCTGGGATCACTGGGAAAATCATAAAATTCTCATCTGCTGTTTTTTTAAATTTAGTCACTGGTTATAATTACACCAATTACAAATTAGAAGCAGCTTAGTGACTTCTATTATTATTACTGCTGAATGATATACCCCATTTGATTGTTTAAATTCTACTTTTGTATAATCCAGATTTTTCTGTATATTTGATCTTTGATCAAATTAATTCTTTTATTTAAGTTCACTGAACCAGGAAACTAGTTAAGGAGCTGGATGGACTAGATGATTTGTCAGTGAATTAAAATAATTGATGAGAAGGCTAGTGTATTACCTTAATATGAATCCCAAATCTAGGGGTAAGAGATAATTTGATTTTTTTTTAAATCACTGGAGGCAGATTGTAAAGTTTCAAGAAGGCAGAGGACCTACAATACTTTATTAATAATTTATTAATAATTTATATTAATAATTTATTAATACAATACTTTGAGATCTACAGATTCAAAAACATTCCAGGTAAATTCTGTCAATGTTGGCAATTTTTTTAAATTCTGCTTTTATTATTTTTAGGTCTGGATGAATATGAGTGATTTTATTCATAAATGTCTTGTTGTAGACTCACAAAAAGCACTTGAGAGGTCTTCCAACCCAATTTTTTTCTACCTCCTCTAAATGGTACTTCTGCCTGGTATTCCACAGATGTAATAAGGGGAGAGAATTAATTCCACCTTAGTGCCCTTACCACCAGAGTGTAGTCTTTAAGCTTAATTCATATCCATGACTGCTCACTGCTGTTACTTGCCTATTCAAAATGGCTTTGTTATGTTTTACTTATTTCTTTTTAAATTCTTCTTATATTGTGTTTTTAACTATAAGTAAAAGGTAATATTTTAAAGAAATAAATCAGAAAAATATCTAACAAGCTACGCATTAATAAGGATTTGATTTTGATTTATTTAAATTTATCACAATTAGATGAAAACACTGTTTCTCAATTTTGGTTGGACCTGAAAAGTTATTACTTATTCATAGTAGACAATCAATAATTTCAGTCTTCCCCATAACAGGCATAAGAAAAGTAAGACAGGAATAATATGATTGTGTCCAAGACACACAGCTTATTCTGTTAATGCCATGTTATAATGTGCTATAATATTACAGGCCAGTAGGATGAATCTATGATAATTTCATTCCTCAGGTTATTATTCCTTTTAAATTTGTGTGATACAAAAGAAAATCCATAAAATCTTATTAAAACACCTGTGCCAGAGGAGTATTCAGCAGGTTCTGACCAGTTCTGGAGAACTGGTAGCAGAAATTTTGAATCGTTCGGAGAATCGACAAATGCCACCTCTGACTGGAGATTTTACAGTATCCTTCCCCTGCCATGCCCACCAAGTCACGATCACTGAACCAGCAGTAAAAAAAAAATTCAAATCCCACCACTAACCTGTGCAATTTAATTGTGAGTGAGGATAGTAGCTGTTATAAATATCCATTGGGAGAGAGAGATTCGGCAGAATCTCATCTGCCATCATCAGGCTTCTGTATTGACACATTTGTGATTTGGCCCCATGGAAAACAAAACCTAAACAATTTCCTAACACACCTAAACAGCACACACCCCAAAAATCAAGTTTGCGCATGAAATGGAAAATAAACAAACAACTAACAACTTCCTAGGTGTATTAATCTACAAAAAACAGATGGCACCACATAGGAAACCCAAAACCAAACCCTTTATACCAGAAGAAAACACACACCGGACTAACATCAACGCCCATCCCACCACCACCCAGCACAGATAAATTCCGTTGGCCAACACCAATCACCAGAAACCCAAATTTGCCTGGCAGACAAGACACATATAAAGATTAACTATTGCACCCTGACTAAAGTTTACTGACAAGCCAACGGCTTCCACCAAAACAAAATCACCAGCTGATCCACAAAAACACACTAAGACATAATAAGAGACGAGAAGTTATTCAACAGGACCTATGGAACAGCTGTCCTGCCCTACCATTAAGAGGTCACCTCAGACAAATATCAGTAAGATTACTACACAGGCATCACATCAAGACTGCCCTTCAAAAACAGACAAAAAAAATAGCAGGCCATCCTTAGAAAACCCCAAAGATAAAAATTGACCCTTGGAAAAACCCAAGGCATATATGCATCATGTCTGGCCAGCATTACATTGGACAGACCAATAGCAAAATAAGTAACCCGCCGAATGAACACAAAAATGCAGTAAAAAAGCTGGAACACACCTCCGTCAACTCGGTCCAACACATGAAAGCCACAAGTCATAACATCAACTTCAAATGGCACCAAACCCTAAGCCAACTATAAGGAAACCCAGCCACAGGAATCATCAGTGAAGCCATAGAGAATTTGAAAAAAGACCTGAAAGCATCAAATAGAAGAGATGATTCCAGCAGACTATTTTAAAGGAGAAAGATTTCTATACAATGGGATGGAGAAGGAATTAGCCTTTCTTTAAAAGAAAACCAAAAAAAGAGTTACTTCAATGCAGAATTGTCTGCATACAATGAAGGCATATGCGAGAGGTTTGATTAATGGGAATTATACAAGGAAAAAAGAATAATTAGGAAAGAACAAGCCTCCAAACCTTGGAAGATGAATATAAAAGACTCTTGAAAAAGAATTACAGAAAAATTGGCCACAGAAAAAGATATTAAATTGAAACTGGATGTAATTAAGCATTAAAATGGAATTAATATGGGAAAGAAGAACTGGCAACAGAAATCAGAAAGAAACTTTAAACAGAATTATTTTGGAAGATGCAAATAAACCAGGTAGATGGCTAGCAATATAAAATTTTGAGAAAAGGAAGAAGGAATCAAAGAAAAATATTGAACACTAATATGATCAAGGCCCAAGTTTATTGTCGGTAAATAAGGAGAAAAAGAAATTATTTCAAGATTTTTATGGGGCCCATTATATAAAACAAGGATGAATATTGATGAGGATAAAATTAAACATATTTACAGAATGTTAACTTACCAAAGATACCTAAAGAGGACTGAAGAAATTTAGAAAAGTAATATAACAATGAGAGGAATTAAATGAAGCATTTAATAGACAAAATAATGGAAACACCAGGTCCAGATGGGCTTCCGGGCAGAATTCTATAAAAAAATTTCAGATTCATTTGAGCCATTCCACTTCTTAGAAGTTCTATGAATGAAGTTATGTTAAAGAAGAAGGATGATACCCCAACATGGACAGAGGGCTTATATTACACTTATTCCAAAAAGAAAGGGCTGCCCGCTGCAAATAAGAATTAATAGACCTATTTCTTTTATTGAATGCAGGATTATAAAAAATCTTGCTCAAACTAGCAGAAAGACTGAAAAAAATATTTAAATAATTTTTATTCACTCAGATCAAAATGGATTTCCTGCCAAAGAAGACAAATTTAGAGACAATATAGAGTTAATTTTTGGACACCTTGGAATACTATGAGGCTTTCATCCTGAGAAGCAAATGGCTTTGAATATTTCTAGTGCTCAAAAAGCCTTTGACAAGTGAACTGAGCATTTATGCTGTTACTGTTGGAAACAGATGGGTTTTTGCCAGGAAAAAGTTTATTCAAGCAATAGAAGCCATATATAATAAACAGACAGGCAAATGTAATGATGGATGGAGAATTTTACCAGATCTTATTTATATAAGAAAAAGCCCACAAGGAACAAGGGTTGTCCTCTATCTCCTTGTTTTCGTATTGACTTTGGAAGTGTTAAATAGATATTAGGGTATGATAAAAGTATAAAAGGAATTGAAAGATTAAAAAAGACAGAATTTAAACTACAAGGCTTTTGCTGACGACTTAGCTTTTATTCTGGATAAAGACCCCGTTAGAAAACGGCTCCAAATTTATTGGAAAGATAGAGAACATACGGTGAGATGGCTGGCTTGAGATAAACAAAGATAAAAACAAAAGATTCTTAACAAAAAATATTGTTATTGAAAACAAAGAGAAGAATTTGACAGATCTTTTGAAAAATTCAGTTAACAAAATAAGGTTAAGTATCTGGGAGATCATATTGACGGCAAGAATGATAGCACATTTAAAGAAAAATAATTATACTATAACTCAAACAAACAAAAGATAATTATACGATTTTGAAGGAAATGGGGAAAACTGTGCAAGTTGTCATTAATAGGAGATTTCAAACAATTAAGATGAATATTTTACCTTAGAATTTTATTTCTCTTTCAAACAATACCAATTAGACTTTGAAAAAGGACTATTGAAGATTTAAATAAAATCATGTTGAAAAGTTTATATGGCAAGTAAAAGAGCAGAATAAAGTTAAAGCTTTTACAAAGATGCTAGAATTTTAAAGGAGGTTTTGGCTTGCCTAATGCGGGAATTGTATTATCAAGCTGCAAGTTTGATGTGGCGTCAAAGAATGGATAACAATTAAGAAAACAATAGATGTTGACATTAGAAGGCCATGATTTACTGTTGGGCTGCATGCTTTTTTTAATTGGTACAGGAACTAAAACACAGGGTATTTTTAGAGACATTATATATGGGAAGTCTTTGTGTTAAAATTGGGAAAAGATTAAAAAAACCAATGTTTATTTGAAAATTTCCAGTTTTTGGGTTATCGACTATTGAAGCATTTCCTATCCTATGAATTTATTAAAAAGGAAAAACAGTTAGATAATGGGGAATTGTTAGATGAAAAGGGTGGACTTAAATCGATCCAAAACTTAGAGGAACAAGGTATAAAGATGAATTGGTTTTCATATGCGCAAATAATTCAACGATATGATTGAAAGATTTTAAAAATGGAAAAAAAAAAATAAAAAAAAAAAAAAAAAAAATGATTCTATTGATAAAACAGAACTGATTTTTTAGAAATGAATATTGATGGGTACTGATGACCAAGTGATTAAAAAAATTATTATGGGTTATTTTTATTGGGAAGATTAACTTAGAAGAAGAACCAAGTTAAAAGAAACTATGATTGTGTTGGGGAAACAAATTTTGGATTTATGGAATTGATTTAGAGAAATGGCAAAAATTATGTCTTTCAAAATTATAAAAATGACCAATGTCACGAAGCATTATAAAGAAAATTTGTATAAGATTGTTTTACAGTTGGCACTTCCCCCGACAAGAATAGCAAGAATGTTTAAGATATAAATCTGAAAAGTGTTGGAATGTCACCAGGATACCTGGCTCATACTTCATATGTGGTGGGACTTGTGAGGAGGCTAGAAAATATTGGACTAAAATCGCATATGGTTGGAAAAAATGACAAAAAACACATGGACTGGAACCAGAAACTTTTTTATTGGGATTCTACCTGACACAATATTAATTAAAAGAATTGAAATATTGTTTGTAACATGTATTCCAACAGCGGCTAGGATTTATTTTTGCTAAATTGGCAAGAATGAGAAAATACCACTACAGGAAGAAATTATTAAGAAAATATTAGAAATGTGTGGAAGATGAGTAGATGACATTTGAAATTAGAAGGAGCAAGAGATAAACCAATTTTTATGAAATTTGGGATCTTTTTACCAAGTGGCTAGATGATAAGATAAGGGATAATTTAGAATATATATTTATTAAAAGAGTTTTTTTCTTTTTTAGGATTCAATTTGTTATGATTATTTGATCTTGTTATAATAATAAAGTGTTTAAAGTATTGATATCCCATAAAGAATGAAAGATTAGTAATATCAGATATGGATTGACAATATAAATTGTTTATGCCAATATAAATTATTGGAACTATAAAAAATGAATGCACCAAAACTGATTGAACCAACCGACACACCGAAAATATATTGAGAATTAAATGTTTTTATGTTATGTATGTTATGTTTGTTTGTTAAAAATTAATAAAATTCTTTATGAAAAAAAAAAAAATGCAGTAAAAAAGCCTGGAACAACACCTCTCACTCGATCCAACCACATGAAAAGCCACAAGTCATAAACATCAACTTCAATGGCCACCAAACCCTAGCCACCTATAGAAACCCCAGCCACAGAATCATTTCAGTGAAGCCATAGAGATTGCGAAAAAAGACCTGAACAGCATCAATAGAAGAGGATTGATTCAGGCAGACCTGTCAATCATTTGGAAACCTGCATTCTTCAAATAGAAGTTCTCCACACCACAGCCAGCAAAACACCTGAGCAGAAGACTCCCTCTGATGCCTCCAACTCAAACCACCCCCCCACCAGGACCCAGGTGAAACCTAGCTATGCCTGATGAAGAACAGCCGTCCTTTCACACGGAAAGACCAAGGCTGCACTTGAAGCCTCCACACAGGAACAGAGTGTTGCCAGCCAATCAAAGCACAAAACAGACAGAAGAAACCAGAAACACCCATCAAACAAAACTCCAAGACCCAATAAAACACAGACCAAGACTCCCAACAATTCAGGATGAAGACAAAACCATCCTGGCACAACAGTAGGCTAGCCTCAATTTTCAAAAACTAACGGCTTGATAGCCTGACCCACAGACGAAACTCAAAACCGAAAGCCTGATGATGGCAGATGAGATTTTCTTCTGAAACGTTGCTGAGATAGGAGAGAGAGAGAGAGAGTAAAAAATTCATTGCAAAAATCAGCATTACAAATAATATAAAATTGTATAATTTTTATATAAAAAGAGCCAGTTGGCTTGGTTTAATAGCCACCATTTATTAAAAAGTAAAGCATATGAGTTTGTTCCTGCCTTATTTGTATAAGTCAGTTGGGTACAGACCAGTACTTTCCTTCTCAGCCCTATCCACCTTACCACAATTGTTGTTGTGGGGAAAATAGGAGGAGGAAGATTGACTGTCAAGGATATGGTTATTTGTAAAAAATAATAAAGATACCACACACACACACACACACACACACACACACACACATACACATTACACACAATAAATCTAGTCTTAACATACTTACTTCTTTTTCCTCACTTTCCCTTATATTTTATAACTACTCCTTCTTACTTTCCTTAAGCCATTGTTCACACTTGCACCAAAGCGGATGGAAAGAGATGTAAAATGGAGAGAAACCCACTTGCCAATCCGTTGTTAACGCGATTCATCCGTTCTGTACTCACTGCGGTCCGTTTTATCCTCTCTATCCGTCCAGCATCCGTCGACTGGTTCCATCTGCTTCAAAAAGTTTTGAGCTGCTCCAAAACATTTTGAAGCTGGAAAATGTTATCAAACCGTCTTTCTGCACCGCAAACGCAACGCGGGAACATCTGTTCTACATCCGTTGTCATCCGTTACGCATCCGCCTATATCCACTAAGCTCCGCTGGCATCCGGGCGTAACTCAAATCCGCTCCAGCGTAAAACGGACACAGGGAGGAAGCGAAAGAGACGCGAACGACCCACAAAGTAGTAGCAATGGACGGAGAAAGGATGAAAGTAGATGCAGCTCGGCAATACAAAGCATTAAAAAATGGAAAAATATTCGCAGAGGGGAACCTATCTCAGATATTAATTGATGTTCATTAGAGGATTCCAGAGGTATGCAAAAGGACACATAGGGAAACCTATATTGCCTATAAAAAGGGAGGGAACTGACCTGGATCTCACTTTCAGTCAGGCACCCCTGCGGGAGACCTCTGCAGGCCTTCATCTTGGCTCTTGCTTTTCTCCACAGCATTCCAGTCATTCTACACCAAGGGATCGTAACAAATCCTTTTGGTAGCCACATCGTTCTGCAACAGTGACCAAGGCCATCTTCAGCTCTTTCAACTGTTCTACGGAAGAAAAGGAGGGCATTCCAAGAAGTGTCTGGGCTCCGAAGATGGATCTGGAGAAAGAGCGGATCGAAACTGAAACAAGCTGATGGTTGGAAGCTCAGGAACGTAAGACCTCGTTGCATTCCCAGAACTTCATGAAGCATGCCTCAGCCATGTTTGACAAAGTTGATGGAAAGCGGCTTGACAGCCCAGGTTGACCAAGGCAAACACCAAGCTTCCGTCCCAGCCTGGACCCTGGGCTCAAGGTGGGCACTGACTCTGCACCACCTTGGCTTCTTAGGGAACCACTCTACAGGAGCATTGCAGTACGGCCTGGAGGCGTGCCACCACAAACAGGCAATGCATGTGGTCAGGAGAAAGTGGTGCAGGCCCATCATCGAAGGAAGGAATTACCTGGAGGAAGGCTCCTCCAGTGCTCCTCCACTTGAGAAGCTGGGAAGAAAAGTTGCGCAGAGCAGTGGTATCAGAGGTGGAATTTCCCCCACCACCGTTGGAGCCATAGATGGGGAAGCACATGGCCTGGCAAAACTCCACAAGTTGGGGGTCCCCACTTATTTCAACTACAAGGGCTTCTTCAGCATCATATCTTCGCCATGGTCGATGCTGACTACAAGTTCATGCTACAATCGATGCTTCAGGCAACGGTTCAGCTTCAGATGCCCAGGTATACAACGGCCAGTGACCTCAAGGGGGGCTGGGAACACAACCTCATCATGGGGCCTTTCCAGATCCAGGACCCCCACTTCCCAACGACACACAAAATGTAGCCCTACTTCACATGGGAATGGCGCCTTCTCCCTCACAACCTACCCTCATGAAGCCCTACAACCTCCAGACTCCCCACCCATGAAGAGAAGGATCTTCAACTACGGCTGTCCAAGGCAAGGCAGCTGGTGGAGAAACCTTTGGCATCCCTGGCCAACAGGTTCCAGGTTACTTCTCTACCCCATACCAGCGATCGCCCACAGGACTGTGAGGAGGATCGTGAAAGCTTGCTGCATCCTGCAACAATTCTAATGGGGCACCTGCTACCCAGTGTTTCAGAAACAGGGCTCGTGCGAGCTCAACAAGCAATGGGACATGGAGCCTGGGAATGGACGGCAAGGCGCGAAACCTGATTAGATACTGTGATGTGCAAGTTCCAACAGAGCTTTCACATGAAGGAAGAATCAGCCAACCTTCCTGAGACACTGGGGTGCACTCCCCAGTGAGCAGTGGAGTGGCAAGACAGGGATGATAGTCCACCTCGTGGTGTGCTCCCTTCAGCCTGTCTCATGCACCACGTTGATTGTAAGATTGGCCAATTAATTGTTTGGAGTGGGCCTTCCAATGAAAGGGCATTAATTAAAGAGTTAGTGTTTATTGTTGACATGTGTGATGATTAGAATCACATGTTATTCTGATAAGAAACATAAGGTGCCAATCACGTCACTAGCAGTGGTCAGATAGGGAAGGCGGGCACACATATGCTCCCAACATAAAATATACCTCACAGCTTATTACCCATTCCAGACAGTTAATCCCCTGGCCCCATCCCCACCAGGTAGTCCACCTGCTCCCCTGTAGCTCGTTAGCCTTGAGCCTGTATACTATCGCACACGCTATTACCATTTCAATGCGATATTCCCGCCCCTCATCTACCACAGTCCAAATTCACCACCGATCAACGTGTGATCCTGTGCCCATCCACCAGCTATAACCATCTCAACCAGGATGTCCTGCCGACTATCATACAGCATATTATAACACCGATGCGAAAGTACATATACCGCTGTGCCTCTCCTAGTAACACTCAATAACGCGCATCCACAACACACTATCATAGCGATGCTATTAAACAACTTCTACGAACAGTGGTTATTACAGGACCCTTTTTTAACCTATGTCTCGAAAACGCAATTATCATGATTCCGCTCAATGACCCCACCTACTAATAGCTTCGCCCGCCCCTGATGACACGCATACTCACACAGGTAGCTTATTTACGCTCCTCTCAGTAACTGGCTCACAGTGCTGTCGAATCAAAGATAATCTTATTAATAACAAGTCTGTAAAAGAAAAATGACCAAGTCGAAAGTGTCCAAAGCAAAATAAAAGTCAACCAGGTTAAGCCCACCCAGCTCCTCTGGCACTCTTCTTGATCACTCCTAGGAAGGCGTTGCTCATTCCCAGTGGCGGGGTTGAGGTCCGGTGTTGTGAGAGGTGGGTGATGCTTGGAGTGCTGCTCTGGGTCGCACTGGAGGTGCCTGGCCAAGAGACAACAGCGGTACGTGTGTTGAGGAAAGCTCTCAGACAGCATGGCTCAGCCCCGTGCGATTGAGAAGCCCCTTTCCATGACATGGAGTGTCACCCCAATACGAATGACAGATTCTACTGAGCCGGGCTTGGCTGTGGGGTGGAGGAAGAAGCATCTTAGTGGCTGTCTGGTCTGCAGCTGGTGAGACGAGTGGCGCCTCGAATGGCACGGTCTATCGTGTGGCCCATGAAGTGGTAATCAGACAGCGTCTTTTAGTGGCGATCATGGCCACCGGATGGTGTACGACCTTGTACCTGTGCCTGACTGGGGAAAGGGCTTGACCTGTGCTGCTGGACCTTCCTGGTAAGCCAACTAAAAAAAAAAAAAAAAGGTGCTAGGAGTTAGGGCCTGGGGACAAGGCTTGGAAGGCCAGTGACCAATCATTCTGGGAGTGGAAGGAGAGGCCTGGACTGGTCTGGGAGCAGGTTCCATTCCTTCGGCTTAGAAGGGTTGTGAAGAGAGATCTCGTGTGATCCTGTCCTTCACCACCTGGTCACTGGGGTTCCGACATATTCATGAGGGTCTGGTTGACATTAGGTGGAAGGGCTTGCGGTTGGAGGATGGACAGGTCCGTCGGATGGTGTACCAGCTGACCGAGATGAGATCTACAAATCCTCCTGACTCTCTGAAACAACTCTTCTCTTATCTCCAGCAAGGACAGGGGCTCTGCCCTCTTCCGGTTTGCCTCTCTTGCCTTCTGTGAGGTAGAGCTGGGTGTGACACTGCGGAGTTGGACGTGGGTGGAAGTTGCCAGTCTTCCTTTCTCCCACTGCGTCAGGGTCCTCCACGCGCGCTCCACCACGGGTTTAGTACAGCTTGTCGGGGGGGTCTCCGTATGGCCACGCTTGCCACAGATACCTGACCTGGACACAGGAGCTTCGACCGCTTTGCAAGAAGAGGACTGGCTCTCAGCGAGGCTTGCCCTAGAGAGAGAGGTTGTTGAGAGGGAGATACTCCTCGGTAGTGGTCTTCACCCTCCAAAAGCTGCACTTGGCCATCATGTAGGTCTCTCTGTCCGTCAGCTTGACCCGTGTCCTGGCCAGAATTCTTGGGTGCAGCTTCCCGTACACAGGTGTGCTTCACCAGCTCCGAGGAGCACCTCCGAAGTGGTAAGCCCTCTCAGGCTCTCTGACTTTCTCTCTCCAGCACGCCCTGCTTCCTTTTTGGGGTTGTCCCTGTACAGGCTGGTGTCCTTCCGCCACAGATAGTCATTCTCTCTCCAGCTCACTCAGCACCTATATCCTCATGTTCCTCCTCAATATGGAGTTTGCCTCCTCGTCCGTTTGTTCGCATATACACCTCTTCCTCCCTTTGCAGGGCCATTGGCCCTCATCAGAGGTGTTCAGAGTTGTAGGGGCTTCTCCTCCAACACCACCAGCCAGAGCAGCAACACAGTCAGCAGCAAAAGCGAGGCACCAGCAGCCACCAACAAGCTACCAAATGCAGGACCGAGTCCGCAGAGCACCACAGGACAGCGACCCAGTGCAACGAGATGTAGCAAGAAAGGACCAGCGGACGGGAGCCGCCAGCAGAGTAAGCACCAAGAGACCACACAGCAGTGCGCAAGTGACAGCAGAGCACAGCGAGCACGCCAGCAGAGTAAGTCCACACACTAGAACACCAGCACCAGGAGTGCGCGTCCAGCAGAGTACGCTACGCTCTCAGACGCACCCAGCACTCAGGAGCTAGCATCAGCGAGTAAGCCACCAGCGGACAAAAAGCAGACATCCACGCCAGCAGAAGAGAACACCAGCACCAGAAGCACCCACCATCCAGGAAGCTCGAGCATCCAGCAAGAAGCACCACACCTCCAGAAGCAGCATCAGCAAAGCACCTCACAAAGCACCACACAGAAGTAACGGTCGCAGAAGACCCCCCTCGCAGTCACTGCACAGAAGGCCACACCACAGTGACCGGCACAGAGCCAGCAGGACGTCAAGTCGGGCCAGGCGTGCTGTGAGTGGCCCCTGTCCCTCTTGCCAGGGGCTGAGCACAGATGGCAGAGGCTTCCATTTCTTCCCATGTGGTTTGTTGGGTTTGCTGGCTGGCTGGCTAGCTGGCTGGGCAAGCTGTGTCTGGATAGCAGGTCTTTCGCTCTGATGGTGAACCTGCTTGGAGCTGCTTCCCTTTATATCTCCGGGGCTGACGCAAATGCATCCTCACCCGCCATGCAACAGTGAACGCTAGGCATCCGCTAGAGCTTCGGTAGGCATCCGGTAGGCATCCGCCAGGCCTTCCGCTCTGCATCCACTTCATCCGCTGAGCAGGCCGCTGGATCTGTTCATCCGCTCTGCAATCCGCTCTTTCCATTCCACACTCCGCTTTGCTGCGCTCCCCTGAAAGCCTTGCGGATGTTCCATCTGCTCTTCATCCGCTTCCATCCACCTAAGGCTTCCTTGGAGCAAATCCGCTTTTCATCGCCCACGTCCTTCCCCCTGATGCCGTTCCTTTTCTTGTTGTCCGCTCTGGTTTATGCCAAATTTTTCCCCTTTTGAGAAGCGATAAACAACGGGCTGTGTCCTTTTTACAAATGTTTTGCATCCGTCGGCCAGTGTGACAGGGCCTTTATTTCAGTAATTGAACTTAGACTATCTGAACTTTTTCCTGGGTCTTTAGTTAAGAAACAAAGCCTTTAACTTCCAAGGTTCCATTGTCCAGCATCTGAATCTCCATGCACACCATACAATCCATCCTCCTGGTTTTCCCACACTTTTACAAGCCATTCCAGACTTTTCTTCTGCATCTTCCTCTTCATCCCAGGTCTGGAATCTCTAACTTGGGAGGGTGGATTGTTTCTCTAATCCATGTTAACCAATGCATAACTTGCAGCATCTGAAACAATCAATCAAAACCACTGTTTTTACTTACTTATTCTATATTTTATATTTAAGGCACATACCTTCCCCTTTACAGGTGCCTTCTGGCATTTTGTCCTTTTCTGTCCATGTCTAGTTCTGAAACAGCTGCCTTTCCAAAATAATAATAACCTTGGCACAGACCCGACCACTCCCTTTTATTCAGCCATGTCACCCTGTCACTGATTTTGCAATACCTTTGCCCTGAATAAACATATTCTAAATTATGTATCACATATATTTAAAAAAAAATGAAGTGTTTTCTTGTAGCACTTCAGAGAGAGAAATGCTAAATCTAACTATACTCTGATCCACCCATTAGTCTGGAAGGATAATATGAATCAGAATGATTCCTTACCTTTGTGTCAGTGCAGTGTGATTAGTTGCTTCAAGGTTTCATCATACATGAGTAATACTTTATCCTGCCTTATACCTGCACCAATGTGCGCAATACAGATTGAGAATTAATCAAACTGACAGCATATCAGAACTAGAAAAAATACCACACACATTTCCTTATTAAAATGACTGAATATCTATATTTTTCCTCATTATGGTCACAAGCTATCCTTCATGTGACATGAAGAAAACCAGACCATTGATAGCAACCATTTAAATTTAATTTCACACCATTACTGTCTTACATTCTTATGTCACACCATTATTATCTTTAAATCATGAGCAGATAATGTGAAATTTAGAATTTAGAGCATCTGTCATTAGCATACACACAAAATGAATTCTTATAGCATAAAACGTTGCCATAGTGAACATGGTCATTTGCCAGGATGGTTTTTCCATTCACAATTTACCTTTAATTTTCTTCACTTCCCAAGAATTATTTTTCCATCATCCTTATTTTCTAGACACACTTAAAAGAACATAGAGATTTTGGAGAAAATTCTTGGAAATAAAGCTGATGTTAGAAACACATTACTAAATGCATTATTCTCACTGCTTGTGCTTTTAATTAAGAAAGTAATCATTATGTTTTCTTTTTCTTTTTTGGTTGTTTTATTGATTTTTAAAAACAAACAAAAACAAAACAAAACATAAAAACATCCAACTTTCTTCCATAAATATACAAGCAGTGTGTCGGTTGGTTTACAATTTTTTTGTATTGGTTTAACAATTTTTTTGTGCTTCAGATTTCATAGTCTCAATTACAGTTACATTACATAATATAACTCATATTAATCAAGTCAGAATGGAATATGCCTAGAATTATTATTAATCAATTATTTGACAATCTATTTTGTTCATTCATATTTTGCGAGATAGCTATACTTTACTGAGGTTTATTTATATAACAATTATATAGTTCGGTCCAATCTACCTAAAAAACATTTATGTATATAATAATAAAAAAAGCAAAGAAATACATCTTATAATATCATTATTTTCTAAAATTCTAACATATTCTATTATTATATGTTACTCTATCATGATAAAAGGTCCAAATTCTGTAAATGTTTATTCCTCTTGTTCTCTAATTTCAAATGTCAACAATTTTTTTTCATCACCATTCCAGCTAATTTTCTTGATAGTTTTCCTCCTGCCGATGGAATTTCTACATTTTTCCAATCAAATACCAATTCCTAGCTCTGTTAACCACATTGGCAAACTCAATATATTTTAAGTCTTTGCTATATGTACAGGTAGAAATTTTCCCAATAAAAAACTCTGGGTTTTTAAATCTATAGGCTTATTTAGTCATTTTTTCCAACAAAGTGGATTTTAGTCAATATTTTTTTGCATTTCCGAAACAGCTCTACACATATCGGTAGTATGAGCCAGATAGACATTTCCAACATCTTTCGGGATTTATTCTTGAAACATTCTTGCTCTTCTTGTGGGATGAAAATGCCAACCTTTAAAACAATTTTCCTTTAATAACTCGTTGACATTGTCATCTTTATAATTTTGAAGAACACATTTTGCCATTTCTCTAGATCAAATCCATATTCAAAATTCCTTCCCCAAGCATCATAGTCTCTTTAACTTGTTCTTTCTTATAGTTTAATGTTCTAATAAATATCCTATACAGTTTTAATCACTTCTCAGTACCTTTCAAAATCTTTGTCCTAATCAGTTTAATTTTTATAGAAACCTTTCATGTTTTAAAATCTTTTAAATGTATTTAGCGCATAGAAAACCAATTCATCTTATACCTGCTTCCTCTAAGTTTTTCCTTCTAGTTTTTAGATTTTAAGTCCATCTTTTTCATTCAAAAATTTTCCCCATATCTAACTGTTTGTTCCTTCTTTACTGTTAATAGGATTAAGAAAATGCTTTCAAATAGTCATAACCAGACTTGGAATTTTTCAAGAAACTACATTGTCTTTAATCTTCTCCCCAATTTTAAACCAGAAACTTCCCTGTCATACCAATGTCTCTAAAATGCCCCTGATTTTAGTTTCTTTACCATCAAAAAAGCACACAACAGATTGCTGTCCCTTCTAATGTTCAACAACCTAAGTAATTTCTTAACATGTTATCCATTCCGTAATCACATCAAATATTTGTAGCTTGGTAGTACAACTCCCAATTTCGCAGAACCAAATAGTCCTCTAAATCTAGCACTTGTAAAGTTCAACTTAATCTCGCTTTTTACCTTGCCAATTATATCAACACAATTGTTTAAATCTTCAAGAGATTCCAAGTCTAAATGGTATTGGTTTGAAAACAAAATATAGAATTCTGGGGTAAAATATTACATTTTGATTGTTTGAATTCTCCCTATTTAGGTGACAATTAGTAGGTTCTCCCCATTTCGATCAAATCTAGTGTTATCTGTTGTTTAAGTTTCGCTGTAATTGTCTTCTTTAGTGTACTATACCTCTCTCTGTCAAATGTATTTCCCAAAATATTTAACTTTATTCGTGACTTGAATTTTCAATACATCTGCCCAATTCTTCTTTGTTGTCTTAGTAGAAGCATATTTTTGTCAAATCTTTGTCTTTATCCTGTTTATTGATTCAAGCGGCCACCTTGCCATATACCCTCTCTCTTTTCGCAATAGTTTTGGTGCTGTTTTCTAGAGGGTCTTTAAAAATAAAGGCCAAGTCAAATCCAAAAAACTTGCAATTTAAAATTCTTCACTTTTTAATTTCGATTCCTTTTATACTCTTTTCGTCTCTAATTTGTTTCTATTTAAAACACTTCCAAAGTTAAAATAAATAGCAAAGGTTGACAAGTGAGCAACTTGTCTTGTACCTTTTTTACATTGATAGAGATCGTTAATTTCCTCTGTCATTTAACTTTGCCATATTGCTTATAATATAATGGCCTTGTATTGCTTGAATAAATTTTTTCTGCGAGAGCCCATCTGTTCCATAATAATAACATAAATCTCCAGTTCATCGAATTATAAATGCCTTTTGTGCATCTAAAAAATATCCAAAGCCATTTGTTTTCTGGGATGAGCCTCATAATATTCCAAAGTGGTCCAATATTTACTCTCATATATCTTTAAATTTGTCTCTCTGCAGAAATCCATTTTGGATCAGGATGATAAAATTATTAAATATTTTTTGAGTCTCGTCTGCCAATATTGAGTGATGAAATTTATCATCCTGCATTTAATAAAAGAAATGGGTCTATAATTCTCTTAATTATATGGATATAATGGATCAGTCCCTTATCTTCTGGAATTAAGTGTAAAGGTTAGGCTTCTGCGCCATGTTTTAGGTATCTTCTTCTTTAACATAAACTTCATTCATGACTTCTAGCAAATGGAAGGTATCAGTATTCTTGTAATGTTTGTAGAATTCTGCCCGGAAGTCCATCTGGGCCTTGGTGCCTTCCCATTATTTTTGTTTCTTAAGTGCCTTCAGTTAACTCCATCATAGGTTTTATGCTTTATCTAACATTTTTTTCAGTCTCTTAGCTACTTAAGCCCTGTCAAACTGCACCAATAGGATGTCAAAGAAGGATGTAAAAATGGAGAAAAAGCTGCCATCTAGTTGGTTAAGCCGCGAATGTACTCACTGCCTCGTTTTGCTTCCTCTCATTCCGTCCAGCATCCATCTATTTGATGTTTTCATCCCGCCTCTCTCCTCAGAAAGTTTTGAAGCTGCCCAAAAACTTTGCGCGGAAACTATATCCAATTATCAGTTCTGCATACGTAAAAATCTGCATATATACCGTGCAGGCATCCGCTGCCACATCCGCGCAATCGCATCCGCATTGGGACGCCAGGGAGGGAAGTAGAACAGACACGGAACCGAGATGCAGAATGATGCAGAACGGCGATGCTAGCGGAAAAACAAAGGCGTTTCAAATGGAAAAAAAGTTCGAGAGGGGACCTATCTCGGATGATTAAGGATGCTAGAGGATGCCTAGAGGCATGCTAGAGATTGCCTAGAGGATGCAAAGGAACACCTAATACTTGCCATATAAAAAGGGGGAAGCAACAATTCTGGATCTCCACTTTCAGAACAGAAGCCTGCGGTGCTGACCTCTGCACCTTTCATCTGCCTCTTCCTCTTCCACAGGCATCCAGGTCATGCCCACCGTGGATCAATAACACAGTCCTTCTTGCGCAGCCACCCATCCTTCTGCAACAGTGCAGAAGCCATCTACAGGCTCTGTGAACTCTACTACGGAAGAAAAAAAGGGGCGGCCAAGAAGCATCGGGAAACCAAAGATGGTTATCACCAGAAGAGCAAGGACGGATGTAAAAGCTTGACAGGTGAGAAGCTCAGGAGCGAAAAGGACACTCAGGCATTCCAAACTTCATGAGGGATGCCTCCAGCATGGTTTGACGAACTTGATGCAGTGCCATGACACCCCAGGCTTGACCCAAGTGAACACCAACTTCCGGGCCCAGCCATGGAACTGGGCTCAATGGTGCACTTGCACTCTGCGCCACTGGCCTCAGGGACCACCTTACTACGAGCATGCAGTACGGCTGGAGGGTTTGCCACCAAACACCATCAGCATTGTGGTCAGAGATGATGGTGCGAGCCATCATCGAAGAATACAAGGAGGAGCTTCTCCAGGTCCCCATCCACGAAGGAAGGCTGGAAAGAAAGTTGCAGCAGCAGTGGTATTCAGAGTGAACTTCCACACACCGTTGCAGCCATAGATGGCAAGCACGTGGCCCAAAGCGCCAGCCAATTGTTGGGTCCACTTATTTCAACATACAAGGGCTGTTCGAACTCGCGTTGCGATCATATAATTCATGACACGATGCTTCACGGAGCGGGGGCTCATCTTCAGTAAGCCCAGGACTACAACGCCAAGTCACCTCAAGAAGGAGCTGGAAGCAACCTCATCATGGGGTTCCCAGAAGATCACAGAACCCCTCGTCCCAAACGACACAACAAGTTTGTGCCCTACTTCATTAGTGAGGGATGACACCATATCCCCTCACAACCTACCTTCCATGAAGCCCTATACCTCCAAATACCTTCACCCATGAAGAGAGGATCTTCAACTACGAGAGGAGACTGTTCCAGGGGCCAAGCGGGTGTGGAGATCGCCTTTGGCATCCTTGGCCAACAGATTCCAGAGTAATTCCTCACTTCATCACCACCCACAGTATCCAATGAAGTTGGCTGCATCCTTGCACAATCCCATGTGCACCTGCTACCCATCCTGCAGAACAGGCTCGTGAGCTCCAGACGGCAATTGGGGACATGGAGCTGGGGAATGGAGGGCAAGGCGAAACCTGATAGACCACTCAGGATGCTGCAAGGGCCCCAACAGAGGCCTCACGTGAAGGAAGACAGCAGTCGCAACCTCCTGAAACACTGGGTGCAACTCCCCCAGCTGGAGCAGTGAGTGGCAAGTCAGGATGAATAGATGCCTTAATGGGTGCTTTCCTTCAGCCTGTCTCATCACCCACTGATGAAGAATTGGGCCATGATATGATTGAGTGCCCACTTCATACAATGAACAGGGCATTATAAAGGAGTTCGTATTATATTGTTGACAATGTGTGATTGATTGATTATACTTGTTGTTGATAATAAAGGGGCCATAGGTGAGTGAGCACCTGGGAGGGTGGACCATACAGTCCCAACTATGCTTGCAAGTGGAGGTTTAATCTATCCCACAGCTATACCTATTCCCCTAAGGTAGACCTGCCCATTCCCACAGGTATCCCTGCCCATTCCACAGCTATCTTAACCCATCCCACAAGCATGCCAAAGGCTTAAATCATTTCTAAAAAGTTTCCAGCAGGGACTTTATTAAAAAAAGAAATGTGAAGCAAGTGTGAATCCAAAAAATAGACTTATTAAAACAACAAGCTTAAGACAAAATGCAAGTCTCTTCCTTATCCTCTTGGCACTCAGTCTTTAGGGGTGAAGGTAGCAGGTGCTGTGGAGTGGCTTGGTGCGGAGTGCTATGTTCATCCACCTTTCCTCCAGAAGAAGCAGAAGCGCAGAAGCCCCAAGGCCCCAGAAAGAGCGAGCCCATGGTGCAGAGAAGCCCCAGCTGAACCAGAGTGAAGGGCCAGGGGCGGATGGGTAGCCCTAGTCCCTCTTTGCAAGGGCTGGCAGCAAATGGCTGAGGCTTGCTGTGCTTCCGCATGGTTGCTGGGGTTTGCTGGCTGGCAGGAGAGGCGGCAGGAACCAAGGCGGCAGAGGAAGTCTGGCAGGAGGCAGGCACCAAGGCTGGCAGAAGGCTGGCAGGCAGGCAGGACAAAGGCTGGCAGGCGAGGCAGTCACCAAGGCTCTGCAGGAAGTCTGCGCAGGAAGCCCACCAAGGGCTGGCAGGAAGGCTGGCAGGGAGGCTGCACCAAGGCTTGCAGGAAGGCAGGCACCAAGGACTGGCAGGCAGGCAGGCATGAACCAAGGCTGGCAGGCCAGGCAGGCACCAAGGCTTAGTAGGCAGGACTGGCTGGCAGGCAGGCTTTGCAGGCAGGCAGGGACAGCAAGGCTGGCAGAGAGGGGCTGCAGCATGGCTGGCAGGCAGGCAGACAGCCAAGGCTGGCAGGGAGGCTGGCAGGAGTGCTGACAGGCAAGGCTGGTAGCAAGGCTTTGCAGGCAGACCTGCAGGCAGACATTGCAAGCAGGACAGGCAAGCAGGTCGATGTGTCTGGAAACGCAGGTCTTTCCTCTGAATTTTGGTGACCTGGTTCCGAGCTGCTTCACGTTATATCCGCAGAGCTGACGCATGCATCCTCCCGCATGGTGCCATTAATGCTCGGCATCTGATAGGCTTTCCGCTCTGCATTCGCTTAAGCTTCGCCTCTGCATTCACTATCAGACCGCTGATGCATCCGCTCATGCATCCGCTGTATCTGTTTCCGACGTCTGCTGTTGCTGGAGGTCCCCCGGAAGCTAGCGGACTGTGCTTATCTGCCTCCCATCCGCTTCCATCTGCTGGGGCTTCCATCCTGCAATCGCTTTCCATCCTCCCTGCGTCCTCCCCCCGTTCGTGTTATCCGCTCTGGTTATGCAAATTTTTGCCCCTTTTGAGAGCAGGAATTGCAAAAAATATACACTACCAAAACGCAAATTTTGAAGCCCAAAAATAACATGGATGGAACATTTTTCTCGTCCGTTGTGTCTGTTTTTGCATCCGTTGGCAGTGGTGACAGGGCCTTTAGATAGATTAGCATTCTGTAAAATACTGTTTACTCTTTCCTCATCAAATAGTCTCTTGCTCATATAATTTCCCATAAATCTCAAAATCGATTTCCTTCCATGATTTATTGCCTGGCAACCTGACCTGATCATCTATTCACTGCGGTATTTTCCTTGATTCTTTTTTCCTTTCTCAATTCTGTATGCTAACCCATCTACCTGGTGTGTTTGCATCTTCAAAATAACTTCTGTTTTTAGCACTTTTCTAATTTTCTGGTTGCTAATTTCTTCTGTCTCTATGTAAATTCTTTTATGTTTTAATTGGTATCCAGTTTTTAACTTAATGTCTTTTTGTGGCGTTTCTGTAGTTTCTTTTTCAAGTCTTTTTATACTCATCTTCTAAAGCTTCCGTGGCTTGCCTTTTCCTGTATTCCTTTTCCTTTTTGTTAGTTTCTATTATCAAGCCTCTAACATATGCCTTCATTGTGTCCCATACATTCTGGATTTGAAGTGCTCTTCTTTTTTATATTTCTCTAAAGAAAAAAGGCATTCTTTCTCCATCCGCTGATAAAATCCTTCTCCTTTAGAATTCCATATTATTTAACGTCCTCTTGATCTTTCTTTTGTCCTTTTCCATTTAATTTGTCACTGGACTGTGGTCTGCCCAAGCACTTCCTTTTGATCTGTCTTGAATATTAGAATATTATTCTGTTGAAGTCCAAATCATACTATTCTGGACCATGCTAAATGTATATTTGAGTTAAAAAGTGTATCTTTTGGTTATTTAACATTTCTTTCTTCTCGCATATATCTTATTAAGTTTATTTCATCTATCCAATTTAAAAAAAAGATTGGGGAGAGTCTATCTATTTTGCTTGTGTTGTGTTATTGCTATAAGTGCAGTTTATTGTCACAATTCCATTTGAATCTTCCACATCATAACTATAATTTGACATAGTCCAAAGTTCCAATTATTTTCATGTGTTATTTTTTATAAAGTTCTTCTTGTTTTATCATTCCGAAGAAAATTGCAATCAAGAGTAGTTTTCGTTTTATTGTCCATTATTCTCCTCTTCCATCTTTTCATCAGCATGTAAATCCAATTTGGCTCAGATTGGTCGCCTTAAATATATAAAACCACTCCTCTTTTCTTACCATTGAGTCAAAAGAGTACAATATTTTCCCCTAATTTTGGTTGTTCCAACAATTTGTCATATTTGTTTTTTAATTATATACTTCTTTTAAGACAAATTATATTCAAATTTTAGTTTCTGCTAATTGATGAAAAAATATTCCTTCTTTAACAGCTGAATTAAGTCCATTTATTATTCATGTAATCAGTTTTTTCTCTTTCCATGATTAATTGCTTTACAATTAGGATTGGCAGCTTCTCGTTAGATCTTGGTTTCACAATTGTTTCTTTGTCTCCACCTATGCACCTCCTGGAGCCTTCTTCTTTTTCAGTCTCCATTTGATCATCTTGGAATTCAATTAGTGAAATCTCTTTTCTGCCTCCTCTTCTCTCCTTCCCAAAAAATATTCTTGCATGAAATATTCTGCTTTCTCGATGAGTCAATTTTATGTCTCATTCTTGCCATGTAAACATTAACCCTTCTGGGATTAAGCCATCTATTTAATTCACCTGCTTTTTTCATTAGCATTTTAGGCGAGAATCGGTATTGTCTTCTCATCTCTCTCACGTTTTTGGGTATCTTGCTTAAAACCACAATCTCCTTGCCTTTGTATTTCAATGTTCTCTCTTACCACTTGGAATTATTTGGTGTTTTAATGGCTTTTTTGGTTAAAATCTGATCATGAACTCTCTTTGGCTTAGGTTATTTCTCATTCATTTCTTGTAAAAAACTCAGTATATCTCAATTCTACTCCATCCATCATCTTCTCCTTCTGTTATTTCCAAAGCTTCAGCCAATATTTCTATCATTATCTCAGCTAGATTTTGTCTTTTTCTTCCTTCAATGCTTTGCAAAATCTGAGATAGAATTCTTGATCTTGTCCATCTCCCATTTCAAGCATCCCACTTATCTGTCAACCACTGTAATCGTATCAATACTCCAATTTCTGTCTCTTTGTTATGTTCTTCAATTTTTGAATCTCTCATCATATTTCACCATCATGTTGAATACTCACGGTCTTTGTCAATATTACGCGCTCAATTCTATCCCTTTTCAGTGGGTCTGATTATTTTAAGGTCTTGGATTCCTTGCTATTAATTCATCTGTAAGAGTCACTCTTCTGATCTTTTCAATTCTTAATAACATTGTCTGAATTGACATTGTCTTCCAGATGGGAGGGGCAGGAATAGAAGTAGGAGCCAAGAAGCTATAAAAACTTCCTACCTATTTTTAAAAACAATTCGGATCTTCAGGTTCTACTAACCCTCATCCAATTATGCGATAAGCCAGTTATAATCCAAAATGAAAAAATGAAAATGGGTAGAAGAGAAAAACTCAAATTAATTAAAAGAAAAGAGAAAAAATTTCTTCATGGTTCTTCTTAACTTAATCCAATCAATAATTTGGTTAGAAAGGAAGGAGAAAAATAAAAAGTTTAAAAAGAGCAAAAAAAAAAATATTGAGAAAATAAAAATTAATTCTTCAGGTTTCTTCAACACCTCTTAATCAATGAGAATTCTCAAATTTTAAAAAAAAAGGATAAAAGTTTTGAACCAAAAGATATAGATCAAAAACAAAAAAATTCCCAAAGAAGAAAGGAAAAAAAAAGAAAATTTGTTGGCTTTCCTTTAAAATATTAAGCAAAGATAGAAATATTCCAAAAATAAAGGGTTTTAAAAAGAAAAAGTGACAGTATTAGCGGGTAAGGGCGTGGTGATTGCTTAAGAAAATAAAAAGACACACTGCCATTAATTAATTAAATAATTAATCCAAGGCTCTTGTTCAAACTCTCTACCAAGCTTCAAAGCCAAGTTTCAGTTGTTGATAGGAAATCCAGAAGAACACCTGCAGTAACATCTCCCATGCTATTCCCCTATCTTATCAGTTAGCAATGTCCATTGAAAAAGAATTTCAGAGCTTTCTTTCTCAGGCTTTTCTCAGCTTCGTGTTTTACATATTTTCAAGCCTCTAGTTGGCGTGTTTACAAAATTTTTCCTTACTCTCACTCTCTCCCTCCTTTCCGGACCAAAACATTATGAGTTTAAAAGAAAAAAAAAATATGAAAATATATGAAATAACTAAAGGGGAGCCTCTAACTAAATTATTTACAAAGTCAAAAAAGAAAAGAAAAAATAGATATAAATAGAGAAAAAAACCAGTCCAGTTAGCAAGTGCAAAATCATGACAGAGAACCAGCCATAAGAAAAAAAAACAAAAAGCAAAGCCTTACTTTGACACTTCTGTTTAAAAATCACCGCTTATTCAGTTCTGTCAACACTTTTACAGATTCTTTTTTTTCCTTAGGGGGTTCTTTAAGGTCCTTTAAAGTCTTAGAATAATAAAAAAAAATTCTCACCAAACCAACACACTTTCTCTTTCAGCCTTTTCTGTTCGGAGCTGTCCCAACTTCAGCAGCTTTAATGGCTGCCTCTCTGCTGCTGGCAAAAAGAGCTTCTCCTGGATCAACCAGGGACTTTGCAATATACCTGTGATCTATAGGACATGCCCTTCACGGTTTGGACCGTCCAGGGGCAAAGATATCGGCTGCAATCTCAGACATCTGAGATTGCATGCAGTATCGTCGCGACACCAGCTCTGTCCTCCTTCAATCATTATATTTTCTATTGCTGAATTGAGAAAGGAGGTTTTAAGTAAAACAAACTATGCATGTCAGGGTCTTTTTTCTTTAAATTCTGGCTCTGAAACTTCTGGGAACAAAATTTAGGTAACTGCCAAGAGTTACCTTGAGGCAAGATGGGTGGCCTATACATTTTGTAAGTAGATAAATAATAAGCATTAAGAGAAACAATGTTTTAACAAATATATATTCTTCAGAAAAGAAACAAGCACACTGACTATTTCGGAAATTCAATATGGATAAGAAGACGCTTCTGTCTCATGGTTCAGCAGACTAAATATTTCTCAGTATTACCTTTAAATAAAGTTAGAAAATACCTGTCAACAGTTTCCTATGTTAAAAACATTTCAGTAAAATGTCAGTCTGATCCTCCATGATGCAACCACATGATTCTATAGAACAAATAAAAACAGCACAGTTTACACTTCAATATTCACAGTATTTTTGCCTACTTCATTAAGTGCACACCACTGAAGTTATCAAATGAATAGAAACTTTAATGCTTTTCTTTTTAATTCATCATAAAGCCCTACATGTTGAAACCCTGCTTTTTAAATGTTACAGGATTCTTAACGATTTTATAAGCACATAAAGGTTTAAAAAAATTATTCCGACAAATCAACTTTAAAGACACATTTCTACAAACCATCTTGCATCCTTCAGAATTTTCTTTCTGAAATTTTAAAGATTTTTCTTTATAATATAGCAGTGTTTCATATTCTTTTCATACAAGTTATCACCCCTGAAATTTTTATATGAATAAATATCAGTATTATAAACCTTTTCACAGTTCCAATGCTTACAAATATCATGAAAATCCATCAAAAATTAAAGTATTACATCTCACTTCTAGATGTTCAGGTTTAGTTAAACATAGTTTCTGAAGCATAGTGTCCTGCTTCAAAGTCAAAAAGATGCATGCAAACGAAAACAGAATTTCTAATACGCTTGTCTGAATTATTTCCTCTGAAAAGGAACACATAGAAGAATAGTCCAAAAATAATCCAAAATTCTGAGAGAAGGGTCATGGTTGTCAGTCAGGTCTGAGGTCAAGGTTTCTTACACAAACAGGAACATCACATCAGAGCCCGAGATCAGACACTGTTTCCAGCAAAGGGCACATGTGTCAGGGCTGCTTCTTAAATTGGGGCTGCTTCTTAAATTAGGCTGCTTCTTAAATCAGTAAACAGCTGTCACTAATCAGGGTTTTTATTCCTTGCTTTACAAAGAGTCTCAAATAATATTCTTCTCTGTTTCCCTCTTAATTTATTAGCCCTACATGATTCCTAGTTTGATGTCTCCTGAGGCTGACATTTTACAGGCTGAGGAAGCTTTATCAAAATCACAGTCTAAGTCCTGGACCTGTGCCATTACACATAGTTCTTAGTAATTTCCAAATTAGTTCGTTTGTTTGTTTTTTGTAAAAATTTAACTTGGGTTTTCACAAAACATAATACAAATAAAATATCTTTTTTTGAGAAGAGCATGGTCCCAGGTTATCACTTCTCCATACAGACACAAACTCTGTAGTTATTGATTGGAGTATGACACCTTTGTATCTTTTAATTTTTGTCCATTCAACTCTTATTTAAACTTCAGTTTATGCCTTTACAATTATAATATTCAATATAAAACATAACTTCCAGTCAAATTCTGCTTGATATATTCTTAAAATACACAGTAAGTTCTTAAAGAAAAAGTATATATATATAACAATAATAAATAAAATACTGATTCTATTCCAATTCAGCTCTATCATTAATGTTAGTTATAATCTTTAACATCTTTAACATTTCTTTTCAATGAGATATCATACTTAGGAACATTTATAATATTTCCTTAATTTTTTCATATTTCCTTCATGTTCCTCTTCACTTAAATTCTTATAACTCATTAATAATAATTAAAATGTTCCAATCCTTTCCTAATTTCATTCTCTCATTCTCTTTATTTCATTTATTTATTAACAAACATTCCATTCCATTACAATTAGTATTTTATCTATCATTTTAATCACACTTGTTTCATATTTTCTAAATTCATTTCTATTTCTAATATAACAATAATATCTTATGTACTTTTGCAGAATCCCTCTTTCAATTAAATTTTCACCCATTATCTCTATGTCTTCTTAATAGGCTTATACCTTTAATCCTTGTATGTTTTCCCTGTTTCTCTTTATCCTGTTGCTGTCCTTTATAACTTCTTTTCCTTTCCCTCTTCCCCCTCTTCTTCTCCCTCCCCTTTTGGACCCTTGTCTCTCTAATTCTAATTTTCTCTTCTGTAATCCTTTCTTCTGTTTCTTCCTGATACTGTAATTACTTTTCAAACTATTCTCTTTTTTTGGTTGTTTTTTCAGATCTTAAATTTTTCACTCTATTTCCCCCCTTTCCTTTTTTTTCCCCACATAGAATTACTTGGTCATTGAAGATGGCTTCTTCTTTGTCCTGCCCTTCTTGTTCTTCAGACAGTTCTTGTTGTTTCTCACAGTTCAGGATCTCCATTTCTAAAAAATAACAAATTAACTGAATTATAGCAATACATAACTCAAAATAGACCAAGTAGAAAAAAAACATAGAACTATTTTTTTTACCTGCTTTAACTCAAGAGACCAAAAATGTATAATGATTCAAATTCAGTTAAATATATATGATAATGGCAGAGGTGGAGCTGCCATGATCAGTATATATAGGTAGAAAAAACATCCATTAGTAAACTATTTTAGTAAATAAATTTATTTAATATGTCTTACTTTTATTCTGACTGATTAATCTTATTATTTAATATTGTGTTGAAGTTGTAATGTAAAGAAACACTCAGGTTCTTTTTAATGTGTTTATGCAGTCTTCAAATGTATGCTGTATAAAATCTTTGCCAATTTCTGAGTTGAAGAGAAGGAACAAAGGCAAGGCTGGGATTCTACAGGTTCGCACCTATTCTCTAGAACCAGTTGTTAACATTCTAAGCAGTTCGGAGAACTGGTTGTAAGGAAGGCAGGAAGGAAACATTCTGGTGTTCCTTATAGAAACTTCCTCTCCATTAACTCTTATTACATTCTTGGCAGGACTAGATTTCCTATCTCTGGAACTTCTCTGGAGTTTTTTTTTCCTCCTTTGTTGGTACTTTGCTTGTGTGGAATGACCATTCAAAATTACAGTGGCACTGAAAAAAGTGACTTATGACCATTTTTCACACTTACAACTGTTGCAGCACCCCCACAGTCATGAAAGGCCAGGAGATGCTTGCCTCGATGTG
Organism: Laticauda laticaudata; assembly: GCA_004320025.1. NCBI lineage: Eukaryota > Metazoa > Chordata > Lepidosauria > Squamata > Elapidae > Laticauda > Laticauda laticaudata. The sequence continues at coordinate 6,212 of BHFT01062520.1, read as the reverse complement.
AGTGATATTGAGTTGGCCATGCCCAGCCAGTCATATGACCACCAAGCCATGCCCACCAACTAAGCCACGCCTATAGAACCGGTTGTTAAAAAATTTGAATCCCACCCCTGAACAAAGGGCTTTTTTAAAAAAAGCTCTTCATGTATTTTTTGAATACATCAACATTTTTACAAGAATTCTTTCACCACATTTTCTATTGTCACTGCCATTTTTATCAATATCTGTTAAAATCACTTGAGAAAATCTTAGGATATGGCACAGTAAAATAAAAGCTTTGAATGTTATCCACAAGATCTTTTTTGTTTCTGTCAAATGTTGCTTTTTGCTTAGAAGTGCTTCTTTTGGGAAGATCAAAACAATATTTTGTTATAATGTCATGGATTACAAAGACAAGGTGAGTTACAGCCCAAACAATACTGGCACCTGAAAAATAGGGACATTAATCTCAGTCACAAATGCTTTCAGAAATAGTCTTGGTATGTTCACAGATTCAGGAACATATCACAATCCCTTTTCAACAAACCCTTTTCAACAATCCCCTTTGTTTTTCCTTCTTTGCTCCCAGCTTATGAAGCACATGGAGATATTCCTCTTTCACTTTGATTGCTGAACATGAATTAGATTAAAGTTTTAGGGATTTTCCCCCATTAGTGTCATATGTCCTCTGGATAAATAGTTGGATTTTATGATATAGTATAGGGTATTGTGTATAGCAATTAAATTCAGGGCCATAGATCAGTGGCAGAGCTAATGTTTTGCTTGCTAAAGATCCATATTTTTTCATGGGAATAAGATGATTTCTATCCTGCAACCTTGTAGAAACTCTACAAATTAAAATAGGTGAAGCTAGGCAAATGGACTAATGGTCTGTTTACTATAAGATATGTACTTGGGTGGCTATGTAATCATCTAATCCATTTTAGTTCACTCTGAATCTCCTGTGAACATAAGAATGCATTTCCTTGTATCTTATTTATTTTCCATAAGAATAAACCAAATTACTTTGAATATCTAATCTAATGCAGAAGTCTCCTTGGTATTCAAGATTTAAAGTTTAATAATATGAAAAATGTCATAGGGATTTGTACATATATGGCTAGTCTACCTGATTTTTCACAGCTGGAATCTTAATTAGAGACAGAGAATATCTATTTATTGGTATTTATTGGTCTGCTTTGACCATTAAGGTAAGAAAAATATCAACATATATTGATATGAACTTCCAAAACTCATTTTTCTGCTGTTGTTCTCCTGCACTGTTTTCATTGGTTATCTTGTTTAAATTATGCACCAGATATAAGATAACCTGAAATGTCATGAAAGACGGACTATAGGCATTTGACTGGAAACCAGATTAGAGTGTTCAGGAACATTTTATGTGGCTTTTTTTTTTTTTTTTTAGAGAGAGAGAGAGGACTAGTTTTGGGGGTAGATACATATAGAGATATTTCAGCTCTGGAAGTTTACTGGATGATTTTGAAACAATCATTTTCCTTCAACCCAATCTATCTCACAGGTTTGTGAAAACCTGTTGGTGAAAACTGGAAAATAGTGCAGTCAATGCAGCCTTAAACTGCTTGAGGAAAGATGGGTCAGCTATTTAGGGCTGAGTAGGATATATATAAAGAAATAGAAGCTTCTGCTTTCCTTTGCTCCAAATACAAGCATATATCTTATTCTATGCTTACAAAGATCCTTTTTCTATTTCTTAATGTTTTTCATAATCAAAACCACAAATCAAAAGGTTTTTGTTGCATGCAAAAAATCTGTCAGGGATCTCTCATCAGCCATAAACGTAGATATTGTCTTTAATCAAGGAAATAGTTTAGTCATCTCTGCAAGTTCCATTATTTTCACCAACCATTTCTATGCTATATTCTTAGACAGTGAGATGGGCAATGTCATAGATTAAGGCTAGGTCCCATTGGCCGACAGATGCAAAACGTATGCAAAAAGGACACAGCGGATGAGCCAAATTTTGGGGGTGCTCCATCCATTGTCATCCGCTCCCAAAAGTGGCAAAATTTGCATAAACAGAACGGAAAAGAAAGGAAAAGAATGGACATGGGTAGAATGTAGTGGGGATGTTAAATGGATGTTCATAGGAAGCCTAGAGGATGTATATCGGATGCAAACCGTTCACTGCTCATCCTTCCTATTTCCATGCTACTAACACTGTGTAGACGTTCCGTGTACCTTTTGTTTCCTCCCTCTTTCCATTTTCAGCTACAGCGGATGTGAGTTGAGGGGATGCCCAGAGGATACAGAGAGGATACAGCGGATGTTTAACGGATGATAAACGGACATAGAACATTTGTTGCTTGTATGTCACGGATTTACATCGTACACAGCAGAAAGTTCATCCGTTCACAAAGTTTTGTGCAGCTCAATACTTCTTGAGCGGATGAAATCTCAGTGGATGGATGCTCAAAGGATAGAGCATATGAAACACGTATGCAGTGAGTACACAATGGATGCATAGCGTTTTCCAACTTTTTTTAACGTTTTACATCCTCTTTGCATCCGTTGGTGCAGTGGGACAGGGGCTTTAGATAAATGAGTGGATAGATAGATATATAGATATAGTTACTCTGCTAATAAGATAGACTGTGGGGAGGCTGGGAAAAGAATGAAAGGCAGAGCAGACATAATTAACAGATGGAAGTGAACTATATTGGTATATATATCTCATAAACAAACCCAAATGGTTAGAAATTGGGAAAGACATATTTCAAATCATTCAGAGATTTCATTTTATTTGACTTATTATAAATGGGGCTGAGAAATTCCTATTACTTTCAAAATTCTGCATTTCTTCCTCTCTAGTGTTACAGATGGAGTATTGAAATCTCAGTTCCTTCACCTTGTCCAGCTGTGTGGGTTATGACAGCTGGCTAGAATAACCTCAGTGAGATTAGATTTAGTCTATGCTTCTCGTAGGAGATTTCAATGCTGTAATTCTCATTTTAACATTTCTGACATAAAGTATGCATTGCATTTAATGGTAAAATAGCTTCTGCAATTGAACAGTAGCAATTTAAAGCATCATGATTATGATAATTGATGATGATGATTTTTCCCCCTTTTGGGGGGTAAAAAATTCACCAAAGCAATGTACAGTAAATCTAAAATAAAACAATAACAGAAAAAAAGCTTGTGGAATTGAATTCCAGTAAATTGTTAACTATTGTTCCTGGGGAAAACTTTCTATGGCATCCCTGCAATGACCTCTTTAATATGGTATGAGTTTTTGTAAGCAAGGTTTGCATCTCCAAATATCATCCAACAACAGTATTTCTCAAAGTTGGCAACTTTGAAACATGTGAACTTCTACTTCCAGAATTCTGAGAGTTTGAAATACATCCTTTGCTTCCTTGCTGTTACTGAACAAACAATTGTTTGTTCAATACTCTAGAACAATACTCTATTGTTCAGTAGAGTAACACTTATATCTGCTGCTGATACAAAGGCATTCTTTTAGTTTGGTACGTGTTTGGTTGATTAACAAACAAAAATACTGTATATGACACCCAATCCCATTTGTTGCATGCACATTTCTCTGTTGTTTGCTTTCAGTTCAAAAGCAGGAGTAGCACATATTCACCATCATCAGTAGCTTTAACTCTTACTTTCTCATTTGCTTATTTTTGGGAATGTGATATATTCAGAGCATCTTTATTAAAAAGCAACAAATTATTTTCAGTTGCTATTGTTCTCACCAATTATCCATCCAATAGTTTTGTAAGGGTTATCAATCAGAGCTACTTGTATTTAGATGATCGTGAGATGGAAACAAAATATTGGTGCAGTCTGAAATTGGTCAGATTTTTGCAGTTCAGAATCATGGTTGCCCTATTCGTCTGAGTTCTGTTGACTATTGATAGCTAGAGGAATTTATCCTGTGAAAACCATATGGACAAGAATGATGCAACCATCTTCAAAGGGACCTTAGAACCAAGGAGTATTCAATGGAAAGGATACTCCCTTCATCTACTCTAGAAAAGTAAAAATGTAAGCAACATTTAAAATATATTATAAAAGTGAGAATAACTAGTGTTGCCATTTTGTTTTCTAAAAGTAATTTAAAGTTGAATAGCAATGCACATTTTGTTCACCTGTCTGAGGATGGCAAATTTGCAGGCTAAATTGCAGCACCTATTGTATATGAACACAAAACTAACTTGTTGCTGCTATTTAGTAATCATCTATATTTGTGGAACTCAGATATGGTCACCTAATTTCTTAGAATTTCAAATAAACTCATTAAGAAATCATAGCTTTTTAGAATTTTAGAGAAATTCAAAATATAAACGAAAACATTATTTGTCTTTGCACTATAGCTTTTTATTCACCTTGGTGAATAGAGCAGCTTTTTAAGACAAATTTAAATATTCTCCTGATGTTAAAGCAAACACAATGAAGAAGCTTAATGTTATAAGCAAAGTTATGAAATACAGATAGTTCTTGACTTTCCACAATAATTCAGTCTGGGATTTTGGTCATTGCAGTCATTAAGCAATATGCTACATGACCATTTCATGCAACAGCACCAATGCCAGGTCTCCCAACTGTAATCATAAAGCAACCATGCAGGTCATTTAGTGACAGTATGCAGGTATTCAGGAGTGGGAGCTACCTTGGGAAGCCCAACACTGACTTGTATGCAACAACTACTAAAGGCAATTTTCAGATATAAGACACAAACTTTCTCAAGGCTGGAAAGATCCTCTCTAGTTTTATGGGAAATTGCTTTTGGTAGTTTTCTACTTGTACTTTGCATTGGCTTGGGTTCAGTGGAGCTGCAGGGAAAGGGAGACCCAAATCATGGTGGGAAAGGTAGAAGAGTCAGAGCTTTCAGGCATGGCAGTGCAGGGAGGAGGCCCATGTACCAGTGGGCTTAGCTGATCAAAGTCTGCCAGCATGCAGTGTGTGCATGCATGTGGGGGGAAATAGTAATATTCCCACAGTCTTAAGAATGGGCAGCTGAATTTTGATCATATGACTGTGGTGGTATTGCAATGATTGGAATTTCAGGCAGGGTTTATAAATCATATCCAGTCATAATTTAAAGCAGCTGCTGAACAAATAGTTATCATTGAGTACTACCTATACGCTGCCTATGTATTCTCTGTGTGTAAATTATTCTTATATCCACATTAGATACTTGCATAGATGAAACAGATGAAAACTTTGAATTAAAATTGATTCTTTGTTTTTTTTTCCCCTTTGGCAGAGATGTTTTTTGAGTAGCAACCCCTATTTTGAAGAGGCAATAATATAAATCGTAATAATACATGAAGGTGGACCAAATAAATTGTAACAATAAATGTAGATGGGAAAAATTATCACCATGAACTTCACTTATGGAAAGGTAAATAATAAGGCTACAGAATGCTTTGAAGGGATTTTCAGTTTGAGGAAATTTCAGTCAAATATACCCCATCAAAATAAGTTTGTAAATCAAAAGAAAGACACTGCTTTGAAGCAGGGAATAGATTAGTCCCTTTAAACCACTTGGCAGTTTTTAAAGTACTTTGCAGATGAGTTGGCTTTTTTTTTTTTTTTTNNNNTTTTTTTTTTTTTTTTGCTATTTTGAAGGTTGTGATGAAAAATATATAATATTCTAACTTCATTTCCTGATACAGAAAATGTGGAGTGGAGGAGATGTGTGTATATGATGGGCTGATACAATTGAAATTACTGGTTGGCCAATGAATTTTACCACCACATTAAAGTTTTAGCATGTCAAAACTCTTCTGTGTTATTAAAATGCTGGTTTTCATACACTTTCTCAGCTATCTGCTTTAAACCTTCTTGTTTTCATAGAACATACAGTAATTCTTCTATTCTGAATCTACCAAGAGAACCTGCCAACAGAACTAAGAGTTCAGAGAATATTTCATCACTCAATTTAAAGCAGGTTGACACTTTCTTGGATCAACCTGTTTTAAACATACCATATCTAGCTGCAAAAATCTGAAATATAACTAGAATGAAGCAAAGAGAAATAGAAAATCATAAATGTTTGCTTCCATCTAGAGGAGCTTAATATCCATCCATCTCTGGAGCTTAATAGCTAAATCTTTTTTTTTAATAAAGTTTTATTGAGTTTTAACAAAACAAATAAAACATCTCATTTGAGTACAGCATCGTTCTGGGTTATCACATTTCCATACAGACACAATTTCATATGCATATTCATCTTATGTATT